>PITA01004002.1:0-130205 GCA_004023965.1 Spilogale gracilis
CTGGGTGGCTCAGTTGGTTAAGCGACTGCTTTCAGCTCAGGTTACGATCCTGGAGACCCAGGATCGAGCCCCACATCGGGCATCCTGCTCAGCGGGAAGCCTGCTTCTCCCTCTCTCAGTCCCTCTGCTTGTGTTCCCTCTCTCGCTGTGTTTCTCTCTGTCAAATAAATAAATAAAATCTTTAAAAAAAAAAAAAAAAGAATAGGAATCTCCTGGGACCTGGCATGTTTTTCCTCAATCTTACTAAAAATGGCCTAATTTGCAATTATATCACTAACTTACATTTGTACAAGCTCAGGAAGGCCATATTTCCCCCCACCATAGTTCTTGTCATCAGATTTTTAAATATTGTCAGTCATATGGATTGAAAACGCCACCTAGTTTTAACTTGTAAATGTCCCCTGATTGGTAGTGAGATGGGGTAATTTTTTGTATAGTCATTGGTCATTCAGATTTTGTCTTCTTTAATTTGCCAGTTTATGCCCTTGTCCACTTTTCCCAGTGAAGGTAAACCAAGTACCACTAGAACTCTGAGAACTCACGTCCTGCATCATGCGCTGCCTGCTGCAGAAATGGCTCCCATGGAGTTCAGCCATGTTGTGATCCTGGTAACCGTGTTCCTGACTTGGATTTATGATGCTTGCCCTTCCTTCTATCCCGCCCTTCCCTCCCTCTCTTCCTTCCTTCTTTCCTTCCTTCCAATGGACTATTTTTTAAAAATGTATTTATACGAGAGAGAGAGAGAAAGAGAGAGAGGGAGAGAGAGGGAGCTCCCATGAGAGAGAGAGGGGGGAAGGGCAGAAGGAGAAGCAGACTCCACTGAGCAGGAAGCCCAATGAGGGGCTCCATCCCAGGATCCTGCGATCATGACCAGAGCAACCGACTGAGCCACCCAGGTACTCCAATCCCCTGTTTTCTTAAAAAAAAAAAAAATAGTTTTAGGGGTACCTGGATGGCTCAGTCAGTTAAGCATCTGACTCTTGATTTTGACTGAGGTCAAGATCCCAGGGTCATGAGATTGAGCCTGCATCCACTTTGACCGACCTCTACACTCAGCTGGGCACCTGCTGAAGATTCTTTTCCTCTCCACCCTGGCCCCCCACCATTAAATGTGCTTCTCTCTCTCTCTCTCTTTCTCTCTCTCAAATAAATTAATCTTTTTAAAAAACCCAGTTTTTAAAAATCACATGCACATGTTTTCCTGAACAATATATTGATGAGTTTTGTTCTGAAATGTATATAAATGATGTCATATTATAGGTCATGCATGATACACCATCTGTCGATGACTTGTGCTTTCACTCAGCACTAGATATCTAAGACTGATTCGCCTGTCTCTTGCCTCCAAGTTATAGATCAGCCATTTCTTTTAGTGTAAGTCTACCATAAGTTATTATTTTTTTTGTTTTTTTTTCAGAGAGAAGTAGTTTATTTTTTTATTTTTTAAAGATTTTATTTATTTATTTGACAGAGTGAGAGATTACAAATACGCAGAGAGGCAGCAGAGAAAGAGGGGGAAGCAGGCTCCCCGCCGAGCAGAGAGCCCAACACAGGACTCGATCCCAGGACCCCGAGATCATGACCTGAGCTGAAGGCAGAGGCTTAACCCTCTGAGCCACCCAGGCCCCCGAAGTAGTTTATTTTTAAAAATAATTTTATTTTTTCATTTTTTTACCACTAGATATTTTTTCAGTCTTTTGTAGAATTTTATTTTCTCCTTTCAATCATAATAAGATGATATCCAATTTTTGTTTTCATTGGAGGATCTGTAAACCCAGACTTATCCAGCCCACTCACAGGCAAGGCAAATGCTACTTCTTGCAGTAGTCCCACCGTAGTACCTCTGGTCATCCAACCCATGTTGCCCCTTTGCCCGGCTCTATCTTCACAATACTGTGCGGCCACTTCATTGAATCTTTTTCCACACTTTAACTTTTCTGTGGCTCCCATGGTTTTCCCTTGTTCTTCACACAGAAAGTGTCTGAGGTTTACTGCTTGCCACCACCTGAGGGACCCTGAGCCTTCCTGCCAGAAGGACTACCCCTCCTGGAGGTAGCTCCCCTTTTCCCCAAACCACTTTTTCCTCTGGGCGTTGTCTGCAAAACTTATAGCTGAACTGCCAGTGTTTGTTTGTTTATTTATTTATTTATTTATTTATTTATTAAGATTTTATTTACTTATTTGACAGAGAGAGACACAGCAGAAGAGGGAACACAAGTAGGGGGAGTGGGAAAGGGAGAAGGAGGCTTCCCGCTGAGCGGGGAGCCCAATGCGGGGCTTGATCCCAGGACTCTGGGGTCATGACCTGAGCCAAAAACAACTGAGCCACCCAGGCATCCCAGTATTTTTTAAAAATTGATTAATTAATTAATTTGTCAGAGAGAGGGAGAGAGAGCACAAGCAGAGAGAGCAGCAGGCACAGGAAGAAGCAGGCTCCCCACTGAGCGGGGAGCCCGACATGGGACTCGATCCCAGGACCCCAGAATCCTGACCTGAGCTGAGCCGAAGGCAGCCACTTTACAGACTCAGGCACCCAGGTGGCCCTGCCAGTATTTTTTTTTTAATTGAAGTCGATACACATGCTACCCTAATTTCAGGTATGTAATATAGTGATTCAGCTTCTCTGCACATGATGCTGTGCTCCCCAAAAATGTAGCTGCCCTCTGTGACCATACAAAGCTGTTAATATTACCACTGACTTATGCCTGCGCTGTATCTGCACCTCCTTGACTCATGCGTTCCATAACTGGAAGCCTGTGCCGCCCACTCCCCTTCACCCCTTTACCATAATTTACTTTTTGTTCTTCTGTTAATGGACAATGGCTACCTTTCTGGGGTTTTTTTGTTGTTTCATTTTTGTTTTTACAGTATTGAAAAACGTATCCATGAACCATCTTTCAAATATATTTAAGCCAAAATTTTCAGAAGGCATTGATTTAGGAGTAAAATTACTGGAATTTTGAGTGTGCATATGTTCAGCCTTATAAAATAAGCCAGACTGTTTTCCAGAATGAATATTATCTGATCAAGCAGTATGTGAGACTTTTCATTTGGTTCATATTCTTTCTAGTAAGCGCAGCTTTACACTGTCATGCTTCTCAACTTTTACTAATTTAGTGGGTGTTTAATGGGATCTTTGTGCTGTTAATTTGCATTTATCTGATTACTCATGAAATTGAGCATCTTTTCATTTGCTTGCTAGCAATTTTTGTTTCTTCATCTGTTTTGTCCAATTTATTTAATAATTTTCTTTCTTTTTTTCTTTCTTTTTACTTTCTTTATTTTTGAGGATGTATTTATCAGAGAGAGAGAGAGAGAGAGAGAGCACATGTGCGAGCAGGGGGAGAAGGAATGAAGCAGAGACTGTGCTGAGAGCAGAGCCCAAGAAGGGGTTCAGTCTCAGGACACTGAGATCATGACCTAAGCTGAAATCAAGAGTCGCAGTCTTCAACGGACTGAGCCACCGAGGTGCCCCTAAAGATTTTATTTTATTTATTTTATTTTTTTTTTAAAGATTTTATTTATTTGACAGAGAGAAACACAGCCAGAGAGGTAATACAAGCAGGGGGAGTGAGAGAGGGAGAAGCAGGCTTCCTGCCGAGCAGGGAGCCCGATGTGGGACTCAATCCTGGGTCTCCGGGATCATGACCTGAACCGAAGGCAGTCGCTTAACCAACTGAGCCACCCAGGTGCCCCTAAAGATTTTATTTTTATTCTATTTATTTATTTATTTGTTTGTTTGTTTCTTTCTTTCTTTATTTTTAAAGATTTTATTTATTTGACAGAGAAACACAGCTAGAGAGGGAACACAAGCAAGGGGAGTGAGAGAGGGAGAAGCAGGGTTCCCACTGAGCAGGAAGCCCGATGTGGGGGGCTTGATCCGGGGTCTCCAGGATCATGACCTGAGCCGAAGGCAGTGGCTTAACCAACTGAGCCACCCAGGCGCCCCAAAGATTTTATTTTTAAATAATCGCTACACTCAGTGTGGGCCTCAAATTTACAACCCCAAGATCAAGAATCACTTGCTCCCCCCAACTGAGCCAGTCAGGTACCCCAATGGCTTCTTATTTTTAATGTAATTATAGGGGAGGAGAAAAACCTCTTTCCTTCATTCTCTTACAGTCAGTAACTGGGATCTTGCAAATTAAACTGACAAAAGACAGATTAATGGGAGAAAAAAAACCCAGAATTTGTTTATGTGTGCCAAGGACGTACATATAGGGGAACTCAGTGATGAGCAGCTCAAAGAGGTGGTTAGAATGAGGGGATCTAATATCATTTTAACAAAGGGCAATAAGTTGTAGAGAAGTGGCAGGACAAAGGAAAATGGTTTAGGTTTCTAGGGGTAGTAAATTGCGGGAAGGTAAATATGGGGGCAAACTAATGGAAGAGAAGGGCTATTTTAGTAACATTCCTTATGCGGACTCAATCTCAGGCAGTCTTGGGGGTGATCAGAGTGTTTCTGGCAGTTCTTTTCTTTCTGGTATGGGAGAAGTAAGGGGAGCACCTCCGTAGAGGAGAATTTATATACCCTGCTTTTAGGTAGCAAGCAGGAGGGGGGAAGCTTTGCCTATGTCTGCTGTTTCTCAGTTGCCTTCAGTTCAAAGTAATGCTTATACCAAAGCGGCACATTTTGGCTCAGTATACTCTGATGGCCTTCATAATTGAATCTATCAGTCTTATTTTCAATGGCTAACGCATTGTAGTTTTTGTTTAAGAAATCTTTCCTGGGGCACCTGGTTGGCGCAGTCAGTGGAGTGTGTGACTCTTCATCTCAGGGTCATGAATTCAAGTCCCGTGTTGGGCATAGAGCTTACCTAAAAAAATAGGAAATAAAAAATATGAAAAAAAAAAAAAAAGAAATTTTTCCCAACCTTGAAAGTCATGACAGTATCTTCTCATTTCTTCTGACAGTTCTAGAGTATTATCTTTCATATTTAAGTCTATTCTTTTTGGAACTACTTTTTTTTTTAAAGGTTTTGTTTATTTGAGGGACGCCTGGGTGGCTCAGTCATTAAGTGTCTGCCTTCGGCTCAGGTCGTGATCCCAGTCTGGGGATCGAGCCCTGCATCGGGTTCCCTGCTTGACGGGAAGCCTGCTTCTCCCTCTCTCACTTCCCCTGCTTGTGTTCCCTCTCTAGTTGTGTTTCTCTCTGTCAAATAAATAAATAAAATCTTTAAAAAAAATAAAAAGAAAGATTTTATTTATTTGAGAAAGAACAAGCATGAGTAGGGGAGGGACAGAGAGAGAAGGAGAAGCATGGAGCCCAATGCAGGCTTGATCCCAGAACCTTGAGATGACCGGAGTTGAAGGCAGACACTTACTTAACTGCTGAGCCCCCCAGGCATCTCTTGGAACTTTTTTTTATTATTTTATTTTATTTTATTTTTTTAGATTTATCCACTTACTTGAGAGGGGTTGAGAGGAAACACCGAAGTGAGAGAGGTACAGAGGGAGAAGGAGAAACAGGCTCTCGGCTGAGCAGGGAGCCGGACATTCTCTGGACCCCGGGTTCCCAGGACCCCGGAACCATGACCCAAGCTGTAGGCAGACACCCAACCAACCGAGCCACCCAGGTGCCCCTGGAACTGTTCTTTATGTGTGGTGTGACGGAAGAATTCAATTTCATATTTTTCCCCCATAAGGATCACAGTTCTCTGAGTATTCTTTCATCAGTGACCTGAATGACACCTCTGTCATACATCAAGTATTTGTGTGTGTAGGTTGCTAAGTCCTCTGTTCTATTCCATTGGTCCCTCTACCAATAGTACACAATCTTTTTTATTTTTTTATTTATTTTTTAAAAAATATAATCTTAATAAAACAGCTGTGTGATTAATTTTGTATTTGGTAGGACCATTCCCTCCTGTACTCCATTACTTACTGTGAATTAAATGAAGAGGCCATTGACTGATTTGGAGCTAATGCCGGCGTGGTCTACATGAGCAGATCTAAGTCCATAAATGCCTCAAGGTTATGAAATCAAAATACTGCAGACAAACAATCACAAAACAGCCAAGGAGGCTATAAGCTCTAGCGGGTCAATTATTTCCTTACTTTCCTTCTGCCTTTCTGTCGGTCTTTCCCTAAGCTCCTGTCAGTGGAGTGCTCATAACCCCTTCCACTTTGGTGCTCTCTGATTCAAAACAATTTTTGCTCAAATAAACTCTTAAAAGTTTTAATATGCCTCAGTTTATCTTTTTTGTTTTCAAAAAAAATTTTTTTTTTTTTTTAAAGATTTTATTTATTTATTTGACAGAGAGAAACACAGTGAGAGAGGGAACACAAGCAGGGGGAGTGAGAGAGGGAGAAGCAGGCTTCCCACCGAGCAGGGAGCCCGATGTGGGGCTCGATCCCAGGTCTCCAGGATCATGACCTGAGCCGAAGGCAGTCGCTTAACCAACTGAGCCACCCAGGCGCCCTCAAAAAATTTTTTAAAGATTTTAAAGAAAGAGTGAATCCATGTGTGCATGGGGAAAGGAGCAGAGGGAATCTCAGGCAGATTCCTCACTGAGTGCAGGGCCCAGCGCCCAACGTGGGGCTCAGTCTCAGGACCCATGAAATCATGACTCATGAGATCATGACCTGAGCCAAAACCAAGAAGCAGATGCTCAACTGACTGAGCCACCCAGGTGCCCCTGCCTCAGTTTATCTGTTAGTACTCCCTTATCTGACTTCTTCAGCTTGAGTTAGTTTAGAACTAATCAATATTTTTATAATCTTGAGTTATCCAATAAAATGCACATGACCTATATCTCCTTTTGTTTAGAGCTTCTTTAATGCTTTTCAATAATTTATCTTTTTTTTTGTTTTTTTTAAGATTTTTTTTTTTTCCTAAGTAATCTCTGCACCCAGTGTGTGGCTCTAACTTACAACCTCAAGATCACATGCTCAACCAACTGAGCCAACTGGTACTCCTTTTTTACTTCCTTCCTTCCTTCCTTCCTTCCTTTTTACTTCCTTCCTTCCTTTCAGATTTATTTATTATTTTAGAGAGAGGCAGAGAGTGCAGGGGGAAGGGACAGGGAAAGAGGGAGAGAAAATCTCAAGCAGAATTCCCACTGAGTAGGGAGCCTGATGCAGGGCTCTGTCTCACAAGCCCGAGGTCATGACCAGAGCCAAAGCCAAGAGTCAAACACTTGATCGACTAAGCCACCCATGTGCCCCTAATTTATCACTTTAAATATAAAAGGTTTATACAGCTTCTGTTAGAGTTATACTAATACCTCCTTATCCATGGGGGGATACATTCCAAGATCTCTAGTGGATCCCAGAAATTGTAAATAGTACCGAACCCTTATATATATTATGTTTTTTCCTATACACATAATACCTATATTGAAGTTTAATTTATAAATTAGATACAGTAAGAGATTAGTGACGGTAATAATAGAATAATTATAATAATATACTGTAATAAAAGTTATGTGGATGTGGTCCCTTTCCCTCAAAATGTCTCATACTATTCTTATCCTTCTTGTGTTGATGTGAGATGATACAATGCCTACGTGATGAGATGTAGTGAGGTACATGATGTAGGCACTGTGAGGGAGTAGCGACAATTTGTCAGTACAAGGCTCATCTGCTTCCAGATCAGGGTTCCCCACAGACGACTTAAACTGTGTAAAGGGAAACACCGTGAGTAAGAGGCAACTATGTATTCCTGGGTACCCTGTATTTTTCTTGCCATTTCAAGTTGTAGAATTTAGTTACATTTTGAAAACTTTTCTTACTGATGTAAAGCTTATATAGTAAAATGCACAAATCAGTGACCTGTGCATATGTACTATTCCTGTAATTACCATACAGAGAAAGATACAGAAAGAACATTTCTAACACACCAGAAGGCTCTATCATGCTTCCTCGCAGTGAACAATGCCAAAGAGAATCACTGTTCTGACCTCTATTACTACACATTAGCTTTGTCTGTCTGTACACAGTTATAGTTTGTATCTCCTTTTAAAAAATATTTTATTTATTCATTTGACAGAGTGTGCACAGGCCGGGGGAGCAGCAGGCAGAGGGAGAACCAGGCTCCCTACCAAGCAGGGAGCCTGATATGGGGCTCGATCCCAGGGCCCTCTGATTATGACCAAAGCCCAAGGCAGATGCTTAACCGACTGAGCCACCCAGGCACCTCTATTTCTTGTCTTTTTTATTTTAGTCATTCTAAAGGGTATCAGGTGGTATCTTGTGGTTTTCATTTGCATTTTTGTAATGATTAGTGATACGTCTAATAATAGCCTTTCCAAACTTTGTACCTCTTAAATCTTCTTACCTCATGTTGGTTGAGTGTTCTGGTACAATGAGGCAATATTGAACAAAAGCAGTAGTAGTGTTGGTAGTGTCATTTTTCCTGATTCTAAAAGGAATGCTTTTTTCTATTAAAAGTGATATTTGCATGGGGTGCCTGAGTGGTTCAGTCAGTTAAGCATCCGACTCTTTTTTTTTTTTTTTTTTTTAAAGATTTTATTTATTTGACAGAAACACAGACAGAGAGGGAACACAAGCAGGGGGAGTGAGAGAGGGAGAAGCAGGCTTCCCGCCAAGCAGGGAGCCCGATGTGGGGCTCGATCCCGGATCTCCGGGATCATGACCTGAGCCGAAGGCAGTCGCCCAACCAACTGAGCCACCCAGGCGCCCCAGCATCCGACTCTTGATTTCAATTCAGGTCATGATCTCAGGGTGGTGAGATTAAGCCATATGTGGGGCTCAGCCCAGGTGTGGAGCATGCTTGAAATTCTCTTCCTCTCTTTCTATCTCTCCCCAATCCACCCCCTCACCCCATTCTCTCTCATATGTATATTTGCTAAAGGTTTTGGCATACCTTTTTTCATATTAAGAATCACCCTTTTAGGGATGCCTGAGTGGCTCTGAGGGTTGAATCTCTTCCTTGGCTCAGGTCATGATCGCAGGGTCCCGGGATCGAGCCTCACATCGGGCTCTCTGCTCAGCAAGGAGCCTACTTACCCCTCTTTGTCTGCCTGCCTCTCTGCCTATTTGTGATCTCTCTTTCTCTGTCAAATAAATGAGTAATCTTTAAAAAAAAATCACCCTGTTATACTTCTTTTGCTATAGAATATTTATAGATTTTTTTTAAAAGATTTATTCATTTGAGAGAGAGAGAGAGCTCACATGAGTGGGAGGAAGGTCAGAGGGAGGGGGAGAGAGAATCCTCAAGCAGACACCCTGCCAAGCAGGGAGCCTGACACAGGACTTGATCCCAGGATCCTGAGATCATGACCAACCTGAGCCAAAATCAAGTTGGATACTCAACTGACTGAACTGCCTAGATACTCCTAGAATATTATAGATTTTAATTATAAATGAATTTTGGGTCTTATCAAATACCATTTTTTTTTAAGATTTTATTTTTTAAAGTAATCTCTGTACCCAACAAGGGGCTCGATTTCACAACCCTGGGATTGAGTGCCATGCTCCACCATCTGAGCCAGCCAGGTGTCCCTCAGAACACCATTTCTGCATGTATTTGAGAAAATCATATAGTTTTTCTCCTTAAATATGGTATGATTAAGTGTGTGGATGGATTTTTTTTTTTAAGATTTTATTTATTTATTTAAGGGTGGCTGGGTGGCTCAGTTGGTTGGGTGACTGCCTTTGGTTCAGGTCATGATCCCGGAGACCCAGGATGGAGCCCCACATCAGGCTCCCTGCTCGGTGAGAAGCCTGCTTCTCCCTCTCTCAGTCCTTCTGCTTGTGTTCCCTCTCTGGCTGTGTTTCTCTCTGTCAAATAAATAAAATCTTTAAACAAAAAAAAGATTTTATTTATTTGAGAGAGTGCAAGAGGAGAGGAGCAGAGGGGAAGGGCAAAAGGGGAGGAAGACAAAGGGAAAGAATCTTAAGAAGACTCCCTGTTGAGTGTGGAGCAGGTGTGGGACTCAATCCCATGACCCCAGGATCATATCCTGAGTCAAGATCAAGAGTCAGACACTAAACTGACTGAGCCACCCAGGCATCCCTGGATTTTCTAATATTAAACCATTCTTATATAAACCCAACTTGGTCATTAAAAAAATTCTCTTGTGGAGGCGCCTGGGTGGCTCAGTTGGTTGAGCGACTGCCTTCGGCCCAGGTCATGATCCTGGAGTCCTGGGATCGAGTCCCACATCGGGCTGCCTGCTTGGCGGGAAGCCTACTTCTCCCTCTCTCACTCCCTCTGCTTATGTTCTCTCTCTGGCTGTGTTTCTCTCTGTCAAATAAATTTAAAAAAAAAATTCTCTTACGGAATTTAGACTTAAAGTGCACTCCTTGGGGTGCCTGGCTGGCTCAGTCAGTGGTGAGCATGTGACTCTTGATCTGAGGGTTGTGAGTTCAAGCCCCATGTTTGGTGTGGAGATTATTAAAGGTAAAATCTAAAAACAAACAAACAAACAAACAAATGATAAGTTAACATTCTGAGAGAGAGAGAGTACTCGAGCATGTGTAAGTGCTCGAGCATAATGAAGGATAGTTGGAAAAAAGGCAGGGAGGGACAAGCCCCTCTTCCAAGAGGAAACTAGTCTTTTTTTTTTTTTTTAAGATTTTATTTATTTATTTATTTGACAGACAGAAACACAGCTAGAGAGGGAACACAAGCAGAGGAACTGAGAGAGGGAGAAGCAGGCTTCCCGCCGAGCAGGAATCCCGATATGGGGCTCGATCCCGGGTCTCCAGGATCATGACCTGAGCTGAAGGCAGAGACTTTAACCCACTGAGCCACCCAGGCGCCCCCAATGTTCATTCTTTCCATGCAATACTTGCCGTCCTTAATTCCCACCACTAGGCTCACCCATCCTGCCACCCCCTCCCTTCCAAAACCCTCAGTTTGTTTCTCAGAGTCCACAGTCTCTCATGCTTCATTTCCCTCTCTGATTTATCCCAGTGTACATTTCCTTTTCTTCACCTAATGTCCTCCATGTTAATCCTTATGCTTTACAAGTAAGTTAAACCATATGATAATTGACTTTCTCTGCTTGGCTTATTTCACTCAGCATAATCTCCTCCAATCCCATCCATGTTGCTACAAAAGTTGGGTATTCATCCTTTCTGGTGGAGGCATGATATTCCTTTGTATATATGGACCATATCTGTATCCATTTGTCTGTTGATCTTAGGGTTCCGGGATCAAGGCCAGCATCGGGCTGTCTGCTCAGTGGGGAGCCTGCTTCCTCCTCTCTCTCTGCCTACCTCTCTGCCTAGTTGTGGTCTCTCTCTCTCTCTGTCAAATAAATAGAATCTTAAAAAAAAAAAAAAGAATGAATCTTGGAACACTAAAAAAATAAAATATTTATGTATTTTTATATATTAAATATAATTTTTATATATTAAAATAAAAAAATAAAGAGTTAGGGTTATTCTAATCTTATACAAATTCTTGGCTCTTTCCACAGCTAGGTGATCATGGCCATTGCTGCTATGAATGTTGCGGTACATATGGCCCTTCTTTTCACTACATCTGTATCTTTGGGGTAAATACCCAGTAGTGCAATTGCAGGGTCCTAGGGTAGCTCTATTTTTAATGTTTTAAGGAATCTCCACACTTTTCCAAAGTGGCTGCTCCAACTTGCATTCCCACCAACCGTGTAAGTGGTTTCCCCTTTTTCCACATCCTCTCCAACACTTGTTTCCTGTCCTGCTAATTTTGACCATTCTAACTGGTATAAGATGGTATCTCAATGTAGTTTTGATTTGAATTTCCCTGATGGCTAATGATGATGAACACTTTTTAATGTGTCTGTTAGCCATTTGTATGTCTTCTCTGGAGAAGTGTCTGTTCGTGTCTTCCGCCCATTTTTTGACATGATTGTCTTTTTTTTGGTTGGTGAGTTTGAGGAGTTCTTTATAGATCTTGGATATCAGCCTTTTGTCTGTAGTGTCATTTGCAAATATCTTCTCCCATTCTGTGGGTTGCCTCTTTGTTTTGTTGCTTGTTTCCTTTGCTTTGCAGAAGCTTTTTATTTTGATGAAGTCCCAAAAGTTCATTTTTGCTTTTGTTTCCTTTACCTTTGGAGATATGTCTTGCCTTTGGAGACATCGTTTTTGGTACTATAGTGAATGGAATAGATTCTCTAATTTCCCTTTCAATATTTTCATTGTTAGTGTATAAGAACAACTGATTTCTGTGCATTGATTTTGTATCCTGCCACATTACTGAATTGCTGTATGAATTCAGTGGTTTGGAGGTGGAGTCTTTTGGGTTTTCCATATAAAGTATCATGTCATCTGTGAGGAGAGAGAGTTTGACTACTTCTTTGCCACTTTGAATGCCTTTTATTTCTTTTTGTTGTGTGACTGCTGTTGTTAGGACTTCTAGTGCTATGTTGAACAGTAGTGGCAAGAGTGTGCATCCTTGTCTTGTTCCTGATCTCAATGGGAAGGCTGTCAGCTTTTCCCCATTGAGAATGATATTCACTGTGGGTTTTTCATAGATAGATTTTTTTATAGTTGAGGAATGTCCCCTCTATCACTATACTTTGAAGAGTTTAATCAGGAATGGATGCTGTTTTTTGTCAAATGCCTTTTCTGCATTAATTGAGAGGACCGTATGGTTCTTCTCTCTTCTCTTATTGATTTGTTCTATCATGTTAATTGATTTGCAGATGTTGAACCACTCTTGCATCCCAGGGATAAATCCCACCTGGTCATGGTGGATAATCTTTTTAATGTACTCTATTAAAAATAGAGCTACCCTAGGACCCTATTAGCTAGGATTTGTTGAGAATCTTGGCATCCATATTCATCAGGGATATGAGTCTGAAATTCTCCTTTTAATGGGCTCTTTGCCTGGTTTGGGGATTAAAGTAATGCTGGCTTCATAGAAAGAGTCTGGAAGTTTTCCTTCTGTTTCTATTTTTTGAAACAGCTTCAGGAGAAAAGGTATTATTTCTTCTTTGAATGTTTAGTAGAATTCCCCCAGGGAATCCATCAGGTCCTGGGCTCTTGTTTTTTGGAAGGTTTTTGAGCACTGCTTCAATCTTGTTACTAGATACTGGTGTATTCAGGTTGTGAATTTCTTCCTGTTTCAGTCTTGGAAGTTTATAGGTTTCCAGGAATGCAAGCATTTCTTCTAGGTTCTTTAACTTATTGGTATATAACTGTTGATAATAATTTCTGATGAAGGTTTCTATTTCCTTGGTATTAGTTGTGATCTCTCCCCTTTTGTTCACAATTTTATTAATTTGAGTCCTCTCTCTTTTCTTTTGGATTACTTTGGTCAGTGGTTTATCGATCTTATTAATTCTTTCAATGAACCAGCTTCTTGTTTCATTGATGTATTCTACTGTATCTCTAGTTTCTAACTCATTGATCTCTGCTCCAATCTTAATTATTTCCCTTCTTGTGTGTGTGGACTTTCCAGTTGTTGACTTTCCAGTTCTTTAAGGTGTAAAGAGAGTTGGTATATTTGGGATTTTTCAATTTTTTGAGCGAGGCTTGGATGGCTATGTATTTCTCCCTTAGGACCGCCTTTGCTGTATTCCATAAGTTTTAGACAGATGTGTCTTCATGCTCATTGGTTTCCATGAATTGTTTAAGTTCTTCTTTGATTTCCTGGTTGATCCAAACATTCTTGAGCAGGATGGTCTTTAGCTTCCAAGTGTTTGAATTCCTTCCAAACTTTTTCTTCTGGTTGAGTTCCAGCTTCAAGGTATTGCGGTCTGAGAATATGCAGAGAATAATCTCAATCTTTTAGTATCGGCTGAGCCCTGATTTGTGACCCAGTATGCGGTCTATTCTGGAGAAAGTTCCATGTGCACTCGAGAAGAATGAGTATTCTGTTGTTTTAGGGTGGAATGTTCTGTATATTTATGAGGTCTACCTGGTCTAATGTGTCATTCAAAGTTCTTGTTTCTTTGTTGATTTTCTGTTTAAATGATCTGTCTCTTGCTCAGAGTGGCATGTTAAGATCCCCTACAATTAATGTTTTTGTATCAATATGACTCTTTATTTTGCTTAACAGTTGGCTTGTGTAGTTGGCTGCTTCCATGTTGGGAACATAAATATTTACAATTGTTAGATCTTCTTGGTGGCAGGCCCTATAAGAATGATGTAGTATCCTTCTGTTTCTCTGACTACAGTCTTTAGCTTAAAATCCAATTCATCTGATATGAGAATCGCTACCCCAGCTTTCTTTTGAGGCCCATTGGCACGAAAGATCATTCTCCATACCTTCACTTTCAGTCTGGGTGTATGTTTAACTTCAAAATGTGTCTCTTGTAGACAGCATATGGACGGGTCCTGTCATTTTATCCAGTCTGCAACCCTGTGCCATTTTATGGGAGCATTTAGGCTGTTCACCTTGTGAGTGTTTATTAAAAGATAAGTTTTTATTGACCTCATGTTGCCTGTGAGGTCCTTGTTTCTATGGATTGCCTCTGTAAATTTCTGTTCTATGTCACTCTTGGGTTCTTCCCTCTTTTACAAAACGCCCCTTAATATTTTTTGTAGTGCTGGCTTGGTGGTCACATAATCTTTTAAACCTTGCGGCTCTTAGAAGCTCTTTATCTTGCCATCAATTTTGAATGTCAGCCTCCCTGGATAAAATATTCTTGGCTGCATGTTCTTCTCATTTAGTGCCCTGAATATGTCTTGCCAGCCCCCCACCCCCTTTCCGGCTTGCCAGGTTTCTGTGGACAGGTCTGATGTTATTCTGATGGTCTTCCCTCTGTACCTAAGGGATCTATTCCCCTACCTGCCCTTAAGACATATTCTTTGAATTTATGATCGTGAATTTCACAATTATGTACCTAGAGGCTTTTCTGGTTGATCTTGGGGAGGGGGTGTCCCTTCTAACCTTAACTCTTTAAAAAGTTTGGAAGATTATATCTGCATGTTGTGGTTTGTGTGTGTGAAGATTTTTTAATCTACAGACTAAATTATTTTTATTTTTCAAAAATTTTAAAAAGATTCTTATTTATTTGACAGAGAGAAACACAGCAAGAGCAGGAACACAAGCAGGGGGATTGAGAGAGGGAGAAGTAGGCGTTCCACCATGCAGGGAGCCTGATGCAGGGCTGGATCCCAGGACTCTAGGTGATGACCTGAGCTGAAGGCAGCTGCTTAACGGATGAGCCACCCAGATGCCCCTAAATTATTTTTATTTTTATTTTTTAAGCTGTATTTATTTTAGAGACAGGGAGCATGCATGCATGAGTGGTGGGAGGGGCAGGCAGAAGGAGAGAATTCTTAAGCAGACTCCCTGCTGAGCAGAGCCCATGAGGGGCTTGATCCCTGGATCCGAAGATCATGACCAGAGCAGAAACCAGGAGTCAGTGATGCCTGGGTGGCTCAGTGGTTAAGCCTCTGCCTGCAGCTCAGATCATGATCCCAGAGTCCTGGGATCCAGCCCCGCATCAGGCTGTCTGCTCGGTGGGAAGCCTGCTTCTCCCTCTCCCATTCCCGCTGCTTGTGTTCCCTCTCTGGCTGTATTTCTCTCTGTCAAATAAATAAAATCTTAAAAAAAAAAAAAAAAGAAAAAGAAACCAGGAGTCAGACACTCAACTGATAGACACCCAGGTACACCTCAATTATTATGATGATTACTATTATCATTATTATTTTAAGATTTTTTTAATGTATTTGACACAGAGCTAGAGACACGGTGAGAGAGGGAATACAAGCAGGGGGAGTGGGCATAGGTAGAAGCAGGCTTTCTGCTGAACATGGAGCCCAACATGGGGTTGGATCCCAGGACCTTGGTATCATGGCCTGAGCTAAAGGCAGATTCTTAACAACTGAGCCAGTCAGGCACCCCTATCATTATTACTTTTTAAAAATAGGACTACCCAAACTTTCTGTTTCTTCTTGAATTAGTTTAAGTTAAAATTTCCATGAATTATTTCGTTATGTGTTTCCCAGTTTAAAAGCATAAAATTATTTATATTTTATCATTTAAAATGTTAGTATAGGGACGCCTGGGTGGCTCAGTTGGTTGGGCCACTGCTTTCGGCTCAGGTCATGATCCCGGAGACCCGGGATCGAGTCCCACATCGGGCTCCCTGCTCGGCAGGAAGCCTGCTTCTCCCTCTCTCGCTCCCCCTGCTTGTGTTCCCTCTCTCACTGTGTTTCTCGCTGTCAAATAAATAAAATCTTTAAAAAAAAAAAATAAAATAAAATAAAATGTTAGTATATTTATTTCCATCTTCTTTATTTTTTCTTTTTCTTAATCCCTTAATCCATCTTTCCAGAGGTAGTCAATTTTAATAGTGTTTTTAAATACCCAACTTTTAGCTTTTAATAAATCCCTTTGATGATATATGTGTTTTCTAGTTAATGGATTTATTTTTTTTCTTTATCATTTCCTTCCTTTTACTTTCTTTGAGTTTATTGTGTTGTTTTTTCTAATTTCTTTAGTTGGATGCTTAGCTTAACAACTTTTAGCCTGTCATATTTTCTCATACAAGCATTTATGTTTTCCTCTAAGGACTAATTTAACTGTATCCCAATATGTATTTTCAATAACATTCTTTGTACCACAGTTAGGATTACTGGTCTAGATTGATTTATGGGAAATAAACTAAATTTGTTGAATGCTTACTAAATATCTAAATATAGGTTCCTTTAGTAATCACCTTAGGATAAAAAAAACCTGTTGCAGATACTGTTGGCTTCTTTCCTTCTACCCATAACAGAGTAAATCTATTCTATATTTTAGTTACGACTCGTTCCCTCAAAGTTGCACAAACCTAATAATGTTCCCTATTAAAAGGATCTTAGAGTCAATAATGATGACAATGCCAATAACATACAAATGATAAAAAACGTGAAACAATGAGAAATACTCTCAGCCCCCCAGATATATTTAAGTACCAACAATTACATTGGGGGACATGACAGTTTTTAAAATAAATGTGCTTTTTAAATTTTTTTATTTGTTCTCTACACTGGCCTGAAGAACAAACCAAAAATTATAGCTTACTAGTAAAATGAAAAGGAAAAGTTCTTTGGCCAGGGATATCCTCTGTTCTTTGAACCATGTGTTTTGCAATAACCTCAGGGGCAGCTTTTCATGTTTTGTGCAATTATGTTCAAGCTCAGAATCTATAATTTGTTCTAATTTTCCACGAACATTCCCTTGCCACCATTTACTCTCTGCTATCCCACAATTTACTAAGATCTATATGTGTGCATGTTGTATAGGTAACTAGAAACCTTTAGAGAATCTTTTGGTAATATTGTTAAAATGACCAATTAAGGAATGAAGGAGGACTGTATTTATTTATATATCATGTATATTTTTTAATCTTTTAAAATATCTTGTGTATTTTTTAAGTTGTATTTTTACATCTTTAAAAGATTTTATCTATGAGGCACCTGGGTGGCTCATTTGGCTAAGTGGCTGCATTTGGCTGGGGTCATGATCCCAGGATCCTGGAATTGAGCCCCCCATCACGTTCCCTGCTCAGGGGAGAGCCTACTTCTCCCACCATCCCTCCCCTTGTTTGTGCGCTCTCTGGTTCTCTCACTCTTTAAATAAAATCTGTAGGACATTTTATTTATTTATCTGAGAGAGAGACTGAGAGACAGCGCAAGCAGGCAGTGTGGCAGGCAGAGGGAGAGGGAGAAGCAGGCTCCCCACTGAGCAGAGACCCTCGATATGGTGCTTGATCCCAGGACCCCGGGATCATGACCTGAGCTGAAGTCAGACACTTAACCAACGGAGCCATCAAGACATGCCTAAAATTTTTATTTTTAAATAAAAATTGTATTTAAAGTATTGATTTATTTATATTAATTTTAAAATAAAAATTGTATTTAAAGTGTACAGCAGACAAAAATAAAATTGTACAACACAAGTATGTAATATAATATACAGTGAAATGATTCCTACAGTCATGCTAATTAACATATCATCTCACCTGGTTACTATTTCTGTGTGTGACGGCAGCACCTGAAATCTGCTCTTGTAACAAATTTTCATTATTCAGTACAGTATTATTAATTATAGTCATCATGCTGTCCATTAGCTTTCTAGACTTATTCATTGTACATAACTGCAAATTTGTTCCTATTGTCTCCCCATTTCTCCACCTTCCTGCTCCTGATAACTACTGTTATACTCTCTGCTTCTACGTATTTGACTTTTTTAGATTCCAAATATAAGTGAGATCATGCCCTTTTTTCCCTTCTATGTCTGACTTACTTCACTTAGTATAATGCCCTCCGTATCCATTCATGTTGTTGCAAATGGTAGATATTATCTGCGTATTTATATTAGGATGAACCATATGAGATTGCTGATAGTTGATCATTTTTAACCCACAAAGAGCAACTTCATATGGCTCAATCCTCTGTAATTAGAGCTTGAATAGAAGCAGATCTTATGGCATGCTCATAAAAACTCCTTTTTCTAAGGGGAAAAAAATGGAAAAAATAAAAGCCACCATGAGTAGTTGTGTCATGTTAGTAACCTTAAAATTCACTGCTCCTAACTACTTAATGCTAAAGTTTTGAGAGGCCATTCAAGTTTGATGGGGGCGGGGCCAGGGGAAGCCTGTGCTTTGAGTCTGGAGGGGAAGATCAATGGTGTTCCCAATGCTTTAGCACACTGTTAGATGGGCTTTGTTTTCTTTTTAACATATGAGGGGAAATGACTGATAAAGGGAGTTGGAGGCAGAGCCGAAAGGATCAATATCACAAAGAACAAAGCTAAATTCACTCACTATCAGGAAACTTTAATTGTTATACAAAGAAACAAGGCTATAGCCCATTGAAGAATCTCAGAATCAGATGTTCCAGAGTATAAACTTTTTTTTTTTTTAAGATTTTATTTATTTATTTGACAGAGATCATAAGTAGGCAGAGAGGCAGGCAGAGAGAGGAGGAAGGAGGCTCTCCACCGAGCAGAGAGCCCGATGTGGGCCTCAATCCCAGGACCCTAAGATCGTGACCTGAGCTGAAAGCAGAGGCTTTAACCCACTGAGCCACCCAGGCGCCCCAGAGCATAAACTTCTAATGCTGTTAATGCCATATGCTCCCTAGAACAGATTTGTTCCTGAGTTGTAGGACTCTCCACCTTTGCCATCACGTGGTTCCAGAATCATCTTCATTCCCTTGCGTGTTTCAATAAGCCACACCACCTTAAAAATTATGGATCTGGGGGTGCCTGGGTGAGATCATCTCAGGATCCTGGGATCTGGCCTTGCATTGGACTCCACGCCCAGTGGGGAGTCTGCTTGTCCCTCTCCTCTGCCCTTCCCTTGACTCATGCTCTGTCCCTCTCTCTCAAATAAAGTATAAAAAGAAAAAAAAATTATGGCTCTGATTTTTTCCATAATGAGGAAATGCTATCCCTATCTCCCCTTTACATAACACTTGAATCTCTTTTTTTAACCCTGAAAAGCAGGACCCAGAGCTTTGCATGTTGGTCAGTGAACAGGGTATATTCTGATAATTTGAGAACAAGATCAGAAATGGGATCCAGTGAAACAGATTGTGGTCGTTATCAACATAACATGCACAAAATTGGCCATTGGTGGAAACAAAGTGGCCTAAGATTTTGGCTTCTTTCTTTCTTTCTTTCTTTCTTTCTTTCTTTCTTTCTTTCTTTCTTTTTTTTTTTAAAGATTTTATTTATTTGACAGCGAGAAACACAGCTAGAGAGGGAACACAAGCAGGGGGAGTGAGAGAGGGAGAAGTAGGCTTCCTGCCGAGCAGGGAGCCCGATGTGGGACTCAATCCCGGGTCTCCGGGATCATGACCTGAGCCGAAGACAGTCGCCCAACCAACTGAGCCACCCAGGCGCCCCAAGATCTTGGTTTCTAAGTACATGTTAACAGATAGATGTGTGAGTTTGGACGATTACTTAATCTGACTGTGTCTCAGTTTCTGAATATTGGAAAGGTAGACGATAATAGTGCCTACCTCAAGTAGTTATCATGAGGATTAAAGATAACCCATACAAGGTTGCAATATTTAGCAAATAAAAATACAGAAAACCCAATTACGTTTCAATTGCAGATGAAGAACCAATACTTTTTAATATAAGTGTGTCCAAATATTGCATGGGATGTACGCATTCAAATTTAACTGGAAAAGAAAGAAGGAAAGAAAAAGAAAAAGATGAGCTCCTGATTTTTGTACACACACAGAGGGAGTCTCTCTAACACCCTTCAGTGAACTGGACAGTTTTGTTATCTCCTTCCCTATGGCTTTTCTGTGAAAATGTAAACTTCCTCTTGCACATGGCCAAGGCAGACCTTTGTCAAAAGCCCTTACACATTTATGAATGTTCTTTCTTTGACAAGCATCCTGCTTGGGGGGGGGGAGGCTGTGATCCTTTGAGGAGAAGGTGATCCCTCTGTGCATAGGGGTGCTCTTGGCCAGCATGCTGTCCAGACAAGGGTGCTGGCCGTGGGACTGGACTCAACTGAAAGGTCATCCAGACATTCCCACTGGATGGCCTTCCTGGCGGAGCCCCGATGCCGGCAGTCTGCATCGCTGTGCTAGGGTCTGGGCAGAAATGGTGGGCCGGGGGCGGGGGAGCGGGCAATGGGGAAACATAGAACTAAGCCACACACATTTCCACGTCTTTTCATTTTGAGGAACTGACTCGAACCAATTAAGGAACTGCAAGAAAAGGGGCTGGAGGCCAAGGCAATGACTTTGAGCAGTGGTTCTCAAAATGTGATAGCAGGATGGTTATCAGCGGTAGCCTCACAGAGGGATTTAGAAATGCACAATCTAGGCTCCTGCCCCTGACTTAGTAAATGAGAAACTCTGGAGTAGAGCCCAGTCATCTTTTTTTTTTTTTTAATTTTATTCACTTATTTGACACAAGAGAGAGAGATCACAAGTAGGCAGAGGCAGGCAGAGAGAGAGAAGGAAGCAGGCTCCCTGCTGAGCAGACAGCCCGATGTGGGCTTCGATCCCAGGACCCTAGACCATGACCTGAGCAGAAGGCAGAGGCTTTAACCCACTGAGCCACCCAGGTGCCCAAGCCCAGTCATCTTTTAACAAGCCTTCCTGAGTGATTGTGATACTCAGTCAAGTTTGAGAAGCAGAGGCCTAGAGCTACAGCAGCTATCTTCCTCACGACAACCCTCCATTGATCTCTGTCCCATGTTGTCTGTCCTCATGTGTTGGTGTTGTGGATGTTGTCCCCCTGCCCCCATCCACCATCCCTTTTAAGAAAAAGAGGCTGTTTAGGTCTTTCCAAGCTATTCTGCTCATGTGAGCCCTGTCGTCTCAGAGAACTTGGGGAGGGGATTTGGCATTTCCTCTCCTTGGAGATGAGCGATTGCAAAATGCTTTCTTTCTGCAGGTGAAAATTAGATAATCAGGCTTAGTAAACCTGATTATCAGCACCACCGGGTTTACAAAGCCTCACTCTCTCCAGGCACAAAACAGCCTACGGGAAGGAAGCTGAGTGGCTTATCCCTGATGTAGGAAGCAACCTCAGACTGCCCCAACTGGAGAATGGAAAGGGCTTGAAGATGCATTGCTTTGCACCAATGAGACCTTTTGCCCTTCTTCTGTAAGATTTAGCATCAGGGATTTGTCCCAGAGACTTTAGGTGTTTTCTGTGTGATCCTCTGACTCACAGACTGGAGTGACCTATCATCTATAACTCTGTGGAGGAAAGCCCTGAGCCCACACGGATGGGCACAGAAGTATTTGCCTGCACTCCTACCCTGGGAAGGGGTGAGTGGGGGTGCCCTCTATGGCTGCCCCTCTGGAGGACTTGCTGTGGCAAAAAGAGAACTGAGCCCAGAGGTGCACTTTCATGGAGCTTCGAGCTGTCATTCTTCTATCCTGTAGTTCCTCTTGTTAGATTTACAGGTAGATACGATGAGACACAGAAAGGTTAATCAGCTTAATTAGTCAGTGGCTAATTTTTTTTTTTTTGAAGATTTTATTTATTTGTCAGAGAGATAGAGATAGAGCGAGCACAAGTAGCAGGAGTGGCAGGCGGAAGGAGAAGTGGACTCCCCGCTGAGCAGGGATCCTGATGCACAACTTGATCCTAGGACCTTGGGATCACGACCAGAGCCAAAGGCAGATGCTTAACCGACTGGGCCACCCAGGTGTCCCCGATTTTTGTTTTTTATACAGAAAAATGACAATGAGGGGCACCTGGGTGGCTCAGTCGTTAAGCGTCTGCCTTCGGCTCAGGTCATGATCCCAGAGTCCCGAGATCCAGCTCCGCGTGGAGCTCCTGCTCAGCGGGAAGCCTGCTTCTCCCTCTCTCACTCCCCCTGCTTGTGTTCCCTCTCTAGCTGTGTTTCTCTCTGTCAAATAAATAAATAAATAAAATATTTAAAAAGAAAAGAAAAATGATAATGAGGTAGAGCTTCCCTACTACCTGTGGGTGAATAATTGTCTAAAGCTATGGTGTCCAATAGGGTAGCTACTAGCCACACGTACTTATCTTAAATCATCTAAAAGATAAAATTCAGTTCCTCATTTGCACTTATCTCCTCTCAAGGGCTCAGTAGCTGCATGTGGCTAGTGGCTACCATGTCAGAAAGTACGAAATGAGAACATTTTCTTCACTGCACTGCTGGTGCACAGATCTAATATGATATTTGTCATATTATAAATTGACGCATGTCATACATAAGCCATTTGAATCATTCACTTATGTCCTTTGTCTCAGAAATATTGCCAATAAAAAGAGGATAATGCTCAGACCTCCAGCAGACTGAACTAAAACGTAAGTAAGATACATTCAGGTGTAAGAAAGATACACACTAGTTGTTTACCTGTCTGCTTAGCTGTGTCTATTTGTTCCCTGGGTTATTCTCTCAGTCAGTGTGCTTCTATTACATCCCTAGTATGTTCTAGACAGTATAGGATATCTTATAGGATATTGCCCTGCCCACAAGAAGCTACTGTCCAGAGGAGACATACAAAAGAATAGATCATTGTAATGCAACAGGCTGTGTTTTAATATGTATGATGACATGAAGGGCTTTAAGGAAAGAGGAAGAGGAAATAACATGCTGGGCCCAGCAGAATTTGATTAGACTTCTCAGAGAGGGTGATATTTGAGCTGAGGCTTGAAGATGGGTAGGAGTTTGCCAGTGGGCCCAGGCACCCAGCCGCAGGAAAGCATATGCAAAAGCACAGGGGCATGACCTGGCTGCTGTCTGGGGCTGGCTGGGCACAGGTGGGGCCTGCCTTACTCACAGGAGCTTTGCCCTCTAGGCATTTGCAGGTGTTTCAGGCAGCCTCCTTTATGCCCCCTTGACTTTAGTAAATCCTAATAAGGCTGGTGGGTGCAGGTATCTGGTACATGACTCTTGATATCAGGGTATTGAGCTCGAGCCCCATGTTGTTGGGCAGAGAGTTTATTTAAGGAAAAAAAAAACCCAAAAACAAAACCTGGTGGGTCATGCAGCTCAAAGTATCAAGGCTCTTTATGGGCTTTGCACTGGGCCTAGGACATAGTGAGTGCTCAACACTTCTTGAATCCTGTTCTTTCCCTTGCATGTTTGCTCCCATTTTTTTTTTTTTTTAAGATTTTGTTTATTTATTTGACAGAGAGAGAGAGAGGGAGCCCAAGCAGGGGAAGCAGCAGGCAGAGGGAGAGGGAGAAACAGGCCCCCCACTAAGCAGAGAGCCCAACATGAGGCTCCATCTCAGGATCCTGGGATCATGACCCAAGCTGAAAGCAGAGGCTTAACGGACTGAACCACCCAGGTGCCCCCCGTTCACTCCCATTTTCCGTTACCAAGTTACTTTTTCTTACCTGCCTTTCCACAGTGTTTCCAAGTCTCTAGAAGTGACTGGTTTTTCATTTCCCTGAACTTTTTTTTTTTTAAAGAGGCAGAGAAGAGGTGGGCAGAGGGAGGGAGAGAGAGAGAGAATCTTTTTTTTTTTTTTTTTTTAAGATTTTATTTATTTGACAGAGAGAAACACAGCCAGAGAGGGAACACAAGCAGGGGGAGTGAGAGAGGGAGAAGCAGGCTTCCTGCCGACCAGCGAGCCCGATGTGGGACTCGATCCCGGGACTCTGGGATCATGACCTGACCGAAGGCAGTCGCTTAACCAACTGAGCCACCCAGGTACCCCGAGAGAGAGAGAGAGAATCTTAAGCAGGCTCCTCCCAGCATGGAGCCTGACTGTGGGCCTCGATCTCACTACCCCGATATAACCCTGAGATCATGACCTAAGCTGAAATCGAGGTCAGACCCATAACCGGCTGAACCACACAGGCACCCCACATTTCCTGGCTATTAGGTCTAACAAAATCTCACCTTCCTATTATGGCTCATGGCTATGGTCCTTTCAACAACAGTTAAAATGTCTACTTCAATTTATCTGCTTTCATTCTCTTTCTATGTTTTTTCTCTTTCCTTTATGATATATGACCTTTCTGTTTATAACTTTACAAAGGATTTCTCTGATCTATCAATTACTGTCCATGACATCCTATCATAAGATAGCATTATAAATGGAGACTTTTCAGGAATAGCTTCGTTTTGAAAAGGGCATCTCTTATAGCTGAATGACTGCAGGGATTTCAGTTGTGAGTAAACGTTTCAGGTAGATACTGCTCTTAATTCTGACAAATTAATAATAGGCACCTGATTCATCCTAGGTCACTTAATGTGCAGGGCAGACATACAAATGTAGGTACATTCCAAGTGTCTAAGTATTTATAAACTATAAAATAAGCTAACAATAAAATAAATAAAATTTGCTTTATCTTCCTACATTAATAAATAAAACCTCATAATGACAAAAATAAAACATGCTTAAAGCAATAGCTTCTATGTGACAGAAAGTTGATGAAATATGACTAAATCCAATGATTATTGGCACATATCTGAATGTCCTTTTGATGGCCTACTGATTTTTGGGAAGACCAAAAAAGACCTACCTAATTGATAAATGTTTCTGTTATCTGTTTTTCTTACTTCTACTTCAGCAAAATCAGGCAATGATTTAGAGGATGAAAAAGAAATATGATTGTGCTCAAACAGGTTTACATTCAAGTGTATATTAAAATAAATACCAAACATAGAAAAATTAACTTTTTGGAATACATTTTAAATAATATTTTCTTCTAAAATATTCAAAATTACTAGGAGGTAAAGAACAAATTATTGACTAATAGCAACATTTTAATAAAAGCAAATAAATGTGACATTTTATTTACATTTAAGATTTTATTTATTTTGTTTCATCTTGAGCGAGTGCTCCTGTGCCTGCCGGTGGGGGCGGGGGGCAGAGGGAGAGGGAGAGGGACAGATGCCTCTGGACAAGGAGCTCCCTGTGGGGTCCACCTCATGGCGCTGAGATCAGCACCAGAGCCAAAAGCAAGAGTCACGTGCCCAAGCGGCTGACCCACCCACCCACTCCATAAATCTGACATTTTAGGTATATATATATTTTTTTAAGTTTGTTTATTTATTTATTTATTTATTTATTTGACAGAGAGAAGCACAGCTAGAGAGGGAACACAAGCAGAGGACTGAGAGAGGGAGAAGCAGGCTTCCTGCTGAGCAGGAAGCTCGATGTGGGACTCGATCCCGGGTTTCCAGGATCATGACCTGAGCTGAAGGCAGTTGCTTAACCAACTGAGCCACCCAGATGCCCCTGACATTTTAGGTATATTTTTTGAAAATTTAGTTAAATGCTATCAAATAGTTTAGTCAAAACAAAAAATGTCAAACCCTTGTGTTGGTGTCCCTGGAATAAGAATTCGGTTTCATACTTCATGCCTGTCACAGCGAATTTATGAGTATGCAAATCTATATTTAATATTGTAAAGATGTTCCTCAGTAGTTATGGGCAGTTGTGTTGAATAGCACCCTAAGTCATGAGAACCTCCAGAACCACAAATGAGACCATGAAGAGAAGCAAGGAAATGGACCTTCGGCCCCCTGGGAAATTACGTCTGTCATGCCAGAACCGTCCTAGCATTGTGGGTGTGTGTGTGTGTTTTCAAGATTTTATTTATTTGACAGAGAGAAACACAGCCAGAGAGGGAACACAAGCAGGGGGAGTGAGAGAGGGAGAAGCAGGTCTCCCGCTGAGCAGGGCGCCCGATGTGAGGCTCGATCCCGGGTGCCCGGGATCATGACCTGAGCCGAAGGCAGATACTTAACGACTGAGCCACCCAGCTGCCCCTGTCCTGGCATTTATACTCAGGTGTCTTTTGTCTCGAGTACAAAGGGTGAGAGAGGTGGGGGAAGCATTTTCCGGGGGCTTGACCAGTGTTGGTTACAGAGTAGATGCATCCTGGTAGGCCAGACGGTAAGGTAGAGGCCAGGAAACCCCTTCATCTGGTCTAAGGGCAGGCCTAGATATGTCTACACCCCGTGACTTGCTTGGTTTGGGTTGTTAGAATGTGATAGACTAGGTGGCTTATAAACAACAAATACTTTTTTCACACTTTTGTAGGCAGGAAGTTCAGGATCAAGGCGACAGCAGATTCACTGTCTAGTGAGGACTGCTTCCTAGTATATAGACTGCCCTCTTGCCGAGTCCTCACATGGGAGAGGGGGTGAGAGGGCTCTGTGGAGTCTCTCTCATAAGGAAACTAATCCCTGATCTCCTGACCATCTCCCAAAGGCCCTACCTCCAGATACCATCAAATTGGGGATTTGGTTTCAGTTTATGGAGGAATGACAGAATATTCTACCCCAAAATATGCCTTTTGGGCATAAGGATTATTTTGAGGTAATTACTTTAAGAAACAGCAGACATGGGAGAAGCTCAGAAAATGGAGTAGAGATTAGACTTTTGTAAGGGAAATTTACATTTATATGGGAAATCCCAATGGTAAGGATGTCTCCCTCTCTGCACCAGGAAGAGAAGGTTGTCTCTTAATCTCCAGAAACTGTGACCAATAGAGAAGGTGTCTAGAGTCACTGGCCTCCCCAACACCCTTTCTTTTCTTCTCTTTTTTTAAAAAAAAGATTTATTTATTTATTCGACAGAGAGAGAGATCACAAGTAGGCAGAGAGGCAGGCAGAGAGAGAGGAGGAAGCAGGCTCCCCGCCAAGCAGAGAGCCAGATGCGGGCCTCCATCCCAGGACCAGGACCGTGGGATCATGACCTGAGCCGGAGACAGAGGCTTTAACCCACTGAGCCACCCAGGCGTGCCCGACCTCCCTCCATTCCTTTTTTAAGATTTTAAATTTATTTATTTGAGAGACAGAGCAAGAGAGCGACAGCATGAGCAGAGTCCAGTGCCGGCTCCATCCCAGAACTCTGGGATCTTGACCTGAGCCAAGGGCAGATACTTAACCAGGTGCCCCTCTCCTTTTTTTTTTTAAAGTTTACTTCAAGATGGTATTTAAGCATGAATTCTAAGCCACCCCGAGAGTTAGTTTTTTCCCTGGGTGTCTCCCATGTGTATACAGAGTATACATGTTTAAAAAACTTATTTTTGTTTTTCTCTTGTTAATCTGTCTTTTGTTACAAGAACCTTAGGCAAGAACTTAGAAAGATATTTTTCCTCTCCCACAATATGAATTTTGAGGGAGACACATTCAGTCTGTAACCCCCTGGGTCTAGGGTTTTATTTATTAAAAATATATTACCTCAGGTCTAGGTGAGAAATGAAACTGTAGCCTCCTGGAATTGTTTGTAAAAGGTGAGTGAGTAGGGGAGAATGGTGGTGTCATATCATGATACTCTATCATGAATTTTAAAATGATGTTACTCTTTCTACTACAAGAATTTAATGAATGAGGACATTTCTGTAAGTACACCATCCTTCCCACTATGACACATAAATTAGGCACTATCATTTCTCCACCTCGGTTGCAATATAGATTTTATGAATCTTATATTTCATCTGACTGTGAGTCACAGATGTAGATTTAGGACAGGATTTTAGTACTACCGGTTATGGTCACCAAGGGAACCATGACTGGGGAGCTTCTTTGTACCACTTCAGCAGGACTGGGGATGTCCCTAGAGTCTTGCTACGAAGTGGTGGGGGTGGGGGTGGGGGTGGGGCACACTAATGGCAGTACCTCCCTTCCCAGAGTCAAGATAATTTTTTGGATCTGGAAGGGGAAAATAACTCTGATTAATTCATGTCTACATATATGACTATGTACATTGAGAAGATTAAACCACTTATTGTCCGCTTATTGTGTGGAAACAACTGTGACACGGGCATTGGCGGCCTTTGATGTCCCTGGCTTCTGGTCTGGGGAATGCCTCCAGCCCCTGGTGAGGCTGACTAGCCCATGGCCCAGCACTTAACATTTAACATTTACTATTAATAGGTTGAGTTGGGGTGCCTGGGTGGCTCAGTGGGTTAAGCCTCTGCCTTCTGCTCAGGTCATGATCTCAGAGTCCTGAGATCGAGGCCCGCATCAGGCTCTCTGCTCGGTGGGGAGCCTGCTTCCTCCTCTCTCTCTGCCTGCTTGTGATCTCTCTCTCTGTCAAATAAATAAATCTTAAAAAAAAATAGGTTGAGTTGAAGATAAAAGAGGGATATTCAGAGAGAAACTTCGGGAAGGCAGTTGGGGAGATGGGACAAGAAATTTCAGCAGAAAGTCAGGATAGGTTTGGGGCTACCCTTAAGTGACAAGGGGAAGGCATGAGAACAGATGCATGATCATATCATGTGAACAACTGAGGCAAGTGCCCATTTGCGTGTATAATTTATGTTTGAGTGCTGCGTAGCACGGGGAGGGGGTGGGGAGGAGCTAGAGTGAGCCCATTGGCTTGCATGTGGGATACTCAGGCTTTAGCAGAAACAGTCCATCTGCAGACTCCTCTTTGGACTGCCAGCTCACACCCAGGAGTGTTACAAGGTAAACTGAGGCACATTAAAATTATAGAGCATTTATTTGAGCAAACGTCCATTCCAGCTGGGCAACACCAGATCGGAAGTGATAAAGAGAACCCCACTGATAGGAGCTAGAGGCAAGACTTTCTTTCTTTTTTTTTTTATTTTAAAGATTTTATTTATTTGACAGAGAGAAACACAGTCAGAGAGGGAACACAAGCAGGGGGAGTGAGAGAGGGAGAAGCAGGCTTTCCACCGAGCAGGAAGCCCGATGCGGGACTCGATCCCAGGTCTCCGGGATCATGACCTGAGCCGAAGGCAGTCGCTTAACCAACTGAGCCACCCAGGCGCCCCAAGGCAAGACTTTCATAGAAAAGATGCGGAAGCAAAGCAAGGAAATTATTTGATTGGATACTGCTTAAGCAGTTGCCGTATTTGGGAACGGCTTATTGGCTGTTTGTGATTGGTTGTCTTTGGATTTCAATTTTACAACCTTGAAGCTTTTCTAGGCTTAGGTTTTGGTTTGCTCATGTAGGCCACCAAGGCATTAGAGCTATTTCACTTTAATGGCCTCTGTGTTTAATTAATTTAACAGGGAACAGAGCCTCTTCACACAGTGGTCAAGTGGGAAAGGAGAATTTCTGGGAAAATACTCCTATCTTCGACTCCTTTGAGCCTCCTGCTCTGGTAAAATGTCATGCAAGAAAAGGACTGAGTCTTTGTGTTGACTGGCTAAAGTGGTCTCCTGCTAGAAACTGAGGGGAAGAGTAAAGATTACTCACCAAGATATCTTCCTGGGAGCCCTCTGGCATTATGGTCACCTAACCCTTCCATAAATTGCCTTTTATTCTTTCTCTTGGGGAAAATGCAAAACTTATTTTCTAGGCTCTACTTCCTTTGAGGATCCAGACTTAAATGATAGTAATAAATGCCTTACCTATTAAAAACAACAAAATAAGGGTTCCTGGGTGGCTCAGTTGGTTAAGCGACTGCTTTTGGCTCAGGTCACCATCCTGGAGACGCGGGATCGAGCCTCACATCCGGCTTCCTGCCTAGCGGGAAGCCTGCTTCTCCCTCTCTCAGTCCCTCTGCTTGTGTTCCCTCTCTCGCTGTGTTTCTCTCTGTCAAATAAATAAATAAATAAAATCTTAAAAAAAAACCACAAAATATTTTAAATTTTCTGTATCTTTATGCTTCCAATTCTTTTTTTTTTTTTTTTAAGATTTTATTTATTTGAGATAAGGCATGCGAGAGAGCACAAATGGTGGAGAGGGAGAAGCAGGCTCCCCCTGAGCAGAGAGCCCGATGCTGGACTCGATCCCAGGACTCTAGGATCACCACCTGAGCTGAAGGCAGATGCTTAACTGACTGAGCCACCCAGACACCCCCCCTCTTAATTCTTCTAGTTCTTTTGAGTTTGGATTCTCTATACAAACACATGAATGCTTACATCAGTACCTGAGTGCCCTGTAATTCTTACATCTCTGGGTTTAGTTGTTTTGAAAAAATGCTGTTCAATATGGTAACCACCGGTCAGTGGCGACTCAGAACTTGAAATGTGGCTGGTCTGACTTGAGATGTATTGTGAGTATAAAATACACAGTGGATCTCAAAGTTTTAGTACATGTGGTGGACAGATTCTGAGATAGCTCCCCCAAATCCTTCACTACTGTGTGGAATCTCCTCCCGGTTGATTGTGGGTCAGAACTGTGACGTGCTTCTCATGGAATATGGGAAAGTGATGGGATGTCATTTCCACAATTACGTTACATAGACTATAAGTTCCACCTTGCTAGCAGGCTCTGTTGACTCCATTGCTGGCTTTGATGAAGTAGCCCACCCGATGGAAAGACCCATATGGCAGGGAATTAAGGAAGGCCTCAAGCTGGCAGCCACCAGCAAGATGAGTCCCTTAGTCTGATAGCAGAACTGAATCCTGCCATTAACTATGTGAGCTTGGAAGTGTGACTTCCCCATCTGAGCCTCAGATGAGACCCCAGCCCCGGTTTGCACCTGGGTTGCAGTCTCATGAGAGTCTTTGAAGCAGAGGACCCACTAAGTTATGCCCAGATTCCTGACCTGCGGAAACTATGAGATATGAGATGATGTGTTCTTGTGAACTGCTAAGTTTGTAGTAATTTATAATGTTACAGTGGATAACAAAAAAGAATGTCCACTATCTCATTAATAATTGTTTATTTTATTTGTTTATTTTTGAGAAAGAGAGAGAGTGAGAGAGCGCGAGCGTGCATGACTGGGGCAGGGAGGGGCAGAGGGAGAGGGAGAGAGAATCTTAAGCAGGTTCTGTGTCTGATGCACAGAGCCTGATATAGGACTTGAGATCATGAACTGAACTGAAATCGAGAGCCAGATGCTAACCAACCCAGGCACCCCAGTAATTGCTTAATATTGATTACATGTTGAAATGATAGTATTTTGGATATATTAGTTTAAATAGAATATTTTACCAAAATTGATTTTACCTTTTTTTTTTAACTTCTAAAATGTGGCTACTGGAAAACTGATAATTTAAAATACGTGGCTTGCATTATATTTATGTTGCACAGCACTGACAGAACTCCAAGAAGACAAGAATTTCGCATAGCTTACGCAGCCCAGCATGCTGAAGAGAGTTGGTTGTTACATCCGAGCCTCACCCTGTCACTGGGGCATGATATTGAAACAGAAAATAGTCTCTCACTTCTGGAAAAGAATGATTCACCCTTTTTGAAGATGGGGGAAACTGTTGTCTATTTTTTGCCCAGAGGTGAAATCTGCTTAGTCTTTTACTTTCGGATGCTGCCTTTGGGGTTTAATTTGTTTCAAATTAAGAGCAGGTGGCAGATGCAATTAAAGGGAAAAAACAATTGCCAATTAAGCACGATTTTTAAACTTATTTGCAATGGCAGCTTCACACTCAGGGAATAAATGCTAATTATTTTGAATTATTTGTTTACTCCTTGTGTCATATGTGTGCCATTTACTGATTAATACTTTACAACTTATGCTACATCCTTTATTGCTGATTAATAAAGCTAAAACACAGGGTGCCTGGCTGGCTCAGTCAGTAGACCATATGACTCTTGATCTCAGGGTTATGAGTTCAAGCTCTACATTGGATATGGAGCCTACTTTAAAAAAAAATTAAAAAAAAAAAAGCTAAAATGCTGTGGCTAGTGATTTTTAACTCCAGGAGACTCTTTCAAACTGTACCCCCTCTGAAGGGTCTGATTTCCCCCAGGCATGTGCGCCCATGAGACTCCCCAGGGCTTTGCTGCTGTCCAGAGCTGCAGATATGAGTGTAATTGTTACAACTCTCCAGTGCACTGGGACCGAAGAAAGCAGTTTGCTGAGAATAGCTAAAAGGGAACCAAGACAGTTGAGTACCCCGGGTAGAGTAAATAATTATTATGCCTTTAAGCATATTAAAGTATTTGTACCTTCCTGTGGCAGCAGCATCCTACATGTCCTCTATTACCTCAAGCCAATTAGCCAGTAAAACAAAGCAGGTTAGTAGATTTGATATTATTTCATTCAAGTACTTCCCCAGATAGCTATCAAATATTTCTTCAAACCACATACAGAATTCACTGGAGAGGAGGGTTTTAAATAAAGTATTTTCTGGGACACCTGGGTGGCCCAGTCCGTTAAGCATCTAACTCTTGATTTTGGCTCAGGTCATGATCTCAGGGGTTTTTTTTTTGTTGTTTGTTTGTTTGTTTTTATCTCAGGGTTTTGAGATCGAGCCCTGCATCGTGTGGAGCCTGCTTAAGATTCTCTCTCTCCCACTGCCCATTCCTCTCCCCACCCACTCTCTCTCTCTAAAATAATAAATAAACCTAAAAAGAGAGAGAGAGAGAGAATTCCAGATTGTTAATAAATAGCTGAGAGAAAGTTTAATCTCACTTGACAGTGAAAATGCAAATAAAAATGACATCTTTTTTCCAACAAAATTTAGAAAACATCTTTTACAGTATAATTCTCACATTTAGCAAAGGTTTGTGAAATTAGACATTGTCCCCAGTGTTGTGAGTATAAATTTCTAGAGGACAATTGGGCAGTTTATTTTCAAGACCCAAACTTCCACTTTTAGGACTATATTATAAGAAAGTAACTGGAGGGCACCTGGGTGGCTCAGCGGGTTAAAGCCTCTGCCTTTGGCTCAGGTCTTGATCTCAGGGTCCTGGGATCCAGGCCCGCATCAGGCTCTCTGCTCAGCAGGGAACCTGCGTCCTCCTCTCTCTCTGCCTGCCTCTCTGCCTACCTGTGATCTCTCTCTGTCAAATAAATAAATAAATAAATAAATAACCTCCTTTAAAAAAAAGAAAATAACGAAATGAAAAGAGAACACATGCATAAGGAATGTTTATAATGTATATATAACAGAAATAAATATTGAATTAGAATACTGTACAGTCAATATGAATAATGTTTTGTTTTTAAATTTTTTTTATTTCTTTAGTTGACGCAGAGAGAGATCACAAGTAGGCCGAGAGAGTGGAGGAAACAGGCTCTCAGGACCCTGGGATCATGACCTGAGTCGAAGGCAGAGGCTTTAACCCACTGAGCCACCCAGGCGCCCAGGAATAACATTTTGAAGAATACATAACGACAAAAATGTGGTAAACTGCCAAAAACATGTTCTGAGATAACACAAATTCAGATACAAAGTGATTGCATCTCCTCATCACTTCCCCTTCTCTAGTGGAGTACATTAGAGTCCTTATCTCTTGGGGTGTGGGGAATGTAGAAGGAGGAGAGGCTGGGCTGGGAAACAACAGACATCCCTTTTTGGGAAGCAGGGAAGTAAAGAGTTTTGCTCCAGTGTTTTTGTAGCTCCAATTAGCAATAGTCACGCCTTGGATAAACCTCACTGGCTATGATACTGCCAGTGCAAAGCTATTTCTGTAGCTCCAGAAGATTCTGGAAATTGCCATTCCTCTCCTGGAAGTCCCATCAGTGCCTGAGCCCAGACTTGTCCCCATCAATACCTGGAGCAGGCTGATGCCACCAGGTGCACCAAACAGAAGCCAGTGATTTGACTAGGCCCTTGCACAGGTCATTCCAATCATTTCATTAATATTCTAGTGATATAACTTCAAATTCTGTGGTTAAATTTTGTACTGTTTTCTACTGAATGAAAAAAGCAAGATAGAAAACTTTATACACATTTGCTCCTCATTTAGCAAAACAAATGAAGTCTAAATATACAGATACAAAGAAGCAAAAATAAATTAAGAAATTTATTCTTAGTGGTTACTTCTGACAGTGAGCTGTGGGTAATTTTAATATTCTTTTTAATTCAAGTGTAATTAACATACAGTGTCCTATTAGTTTCAGGTGTATAATATAATGATATTCTTTAGTATACTTTTCTGCATTTTCCAAGTTTTTCTACATTGGACATGTATTACTTTAAAAATATTTTAAAAATATATAAAAAGAATATTGAGAGGAGGGGGCACCTGGCTAGCTCAGTCAGTAGAGCATGTGACTGCTACTCTCGGAGCTGTGAGTGTGAACCCCACATTGGGTGTAAAGATTACTTAAAAATAAAATCTTTTTTGTTTATGTTTTTTAAAGATTTTGTTTATTTGTCAGAGAGGACAACCAGGGGGAGTGGCAGGCAGAGGCAGAAGCAGAATCAGGCTCCCTGCTGAGCAAGGAGCCCCATGTGGGACTCAATTCCAGGACCCTGAGATCATGACCTGAGCTGAAGGCAGACGCTTAACCGACTGAGTCACCTAGGCGTGCCTTAAAAAAGAAAATCTTAAAAAAAAATGGAAAGGAACTTTTAATTTTTAATTTTTATTTATTTATTTTTTTTACTTTTTAAAGATTTTATTTATTTGACAGAGAGAAACACAGCCAGAGAGGGAACACAAGCAGGGGGAGTGAGAGAGGGAGAAGCAGGCTTCCCGCCGAGCAGGGAGCCCGATGTGGGACTGACCTGAGCCGAAGGCAGTCGCTTAACCAACTGAGCCACCCAGGCGCCCAAGGAGCTTTTATTTTAAACTCAAAGATCTATATAACAAATATATGGCTCTCAATAGAAAATTTGCTCTTTAATCTAGCTAATTAAATTCCATGTGGCTTTATTTAAATGGCTATTACAGAACGCTTCTTCCTTGGAATGACATCTTAAGACTCTATTGAACAAGATGGAAGCAGCATCTGCTTTAGATATTGTTGAGTGGAATCTTGAACGACTGTGTTAACAGATTTAGAAAGGATTTCATGAAGTCTGAAAATGTGGTCCTTGTTTCAGGCTTAGTGTAACATTTCATTAAATGTACCATTGTATTATATGTTACAATATTCTTTTGATTAATAAAAATCTTTAATCCAATCATCCTGGCCACCTAAAACTCTAGTCATCTCTTGGCACATAAGGTACCCTCTTGCTTTAAACCCTAAGAGAAAGTGAAAAACCTGCAAAAACAAAGAGACATGGAAAAGACTGAAAGTCTTCTGGGCATGAAAAATACACATACATTCCCACTCTTCCAACTGCATTAGTTCCATGCAAAGGACCATTTCGGGGCCACATGCAAATGGCAAATAATGTATAGCACTTTTGTGGCTGGAGATCCTTTTCTGTGAGGCAGAAGTGAGATCTCAATTATTTACACTAGTTTGTTTGTTTGTTTAAGATTTTATTTGATAGAGAGAAACACAGCTAGAGAGGGAACACAAGCAGGGGGAATGAGAGAGGAAGACGCAGGGAGCCAGATACGGGGCTCAATCCCAGGACTCCAGGATCATGCCCAGGACTCTGGGATCATGACCTGAGCTGCAGGCAGATGCCCAACGACTGAGCCACCCAGGCACCCCTACACTAGAATTTTAAGGCTCTATTAGGCCTTGACTAAAACAATCCCTTAAAGGGAAGAGCCCACCCAGCTCAGGCCTTCCTCAGGGAAAAGTGAGGCCAAATCCCAAGCTTTTCTTCCTCCTCAGACTCCTCAGCTGGATGGTTCGGAGGGAGAATAAAATGAGGAAACTGAAGCTTTGCCAGGGGATTTTTCACTATTTTTTCTATAGCTCAGTTCTTCATTTTTCTTAGTTTTTCGGTGGAGCTTTTTTGTGTGTGTCCTCTGGACCTCAGAGAACTGGTCTCACTTGTCATAGGATGGATGAAATGAGGTAATATAATTTCTGTTAAAGAGCCTGTGAATAATGGGAGGAGGGCTCCTGGGGCAGGGAGGGGCATCCCGAGGCCCTTGTGGTTGGAGAAAGTGGGCTTTCTACTCCCTTATTTTGTGGGAGTCCAGGAGGATTAGCCCCAGAATGTACTGAGTTATTAACTTACTTAAATGATTTTATCTATTTGGGAATGAATAATGATACAAAACCCAAAAAGTGCAAACCAGTATGTAATTAAAAAAAAATGGGTCTTACTTTTCTGCCCTGGCCTGCCAGTTCTCTTCCTTGGTGGCAAGCACTATAATCAATTTCTTGGGTATCTCTGCAGAAATACTCTGTCTAGCTTTTTTTCTTTTATAAACAGATAATATACTGTACATACTCTTCTGTACCTTTTTTTCACTTAAGACTTTATCTTGGAGATTTTTCTTTAAAAAAAATTTTTTTTAATTTATTTGACAGAGAGAAACACAGCCAGAGAGGGAACACAAGCAGGGGGAGTGAGAGAGGGAGAAGCGGGCTTCCTGCCAAGCAAGGAGCCCGATGCGGGACTCGATCCCAGGTCTCCGGGATCATGACCTGAGCCGAAGGCAGCCGCTTAACCAACTGAGCCACCCAGGCACCCCGGAGATTTTTCTTTGTGGTACATGTAATCCTCTTTCTCTCTTTTAAACGACTTATACATATTTCATGATAAGGATATGCTATCATTTTTGTAGCTGGGCCTCAGCCTTTGGCGAATCAGTTGATTTCCATTCCTTTGCGGTTATAAACAGTGCAACAAATCTTTGAACATATATCCTTTTGCATTTCTGCAAGTATATGTGTAGGCAAATGCCCACAATTAGAATTACTAGGCCTAAGGGGACATGCATTTTTTTTTTTAAGATTTTTTTTTTTATTTATTTGACAGAGAGAAACACAGGCAGAGAGGGAACACAGGTAGGGGGAGTGAGAGAGGGAGAAGCAGGCTTCCTGCCAAGCAGGGAGCCTGATGTGGGACTCCATCCCGGGACTCCAGGATCGTGACCTGAGAGGAAGGCAGTCGCTTAACCAACTGAGCCACCCAGGCGCCCCAGGGGGACATGTATTTTTAATACTGACAAATGTCAAATTCCTTTCCATTATCCTGTCAGCATTGATGATAGGGCCTGATTGCTCACATCCTTGCCAACACAATAGAGACATTGAATTTAAATTCTGGCCAAGGAGATTAAGAGTTGCTGCTGCTTCTTTTTCATTTCATTTCTTTCTTTTCTTTTTTCATTTCTTTAAGAAAAAAATCCCTGGATGTTTGGAGGTAGGCATCCTACTACCCAATTTGCATCTGAAAATGCACCCAGGCAATTCTGTGCACAGAACTCTTTCACTTTACATTTGTTTTCTTATTTGGATGGAATTTAAGATCTGAGATACTTTTTTTGAGTGACTTTGGAGGGAAAAAAAGGACTAAAAGTTAAAGAAGTTCATTGTGGTTTATTAACTTTATAGGGCTTCAAAAATTCAGAGTTTTTAAAATCAGCACAGAGGAGTTTTTATTGTTTGACAGAGCTGAGGGGGTCCTTAAGGCCAGCAGGGGGCAGCATGTCCCTACAGAGTCAGGCTGAGCCTCCATCAGCCCATTGGTCGATCTCCAGCACAGTCTTAGAAACACATTAGGTCTGAAGTGCTAATTCACCTTCACTGTCAACTCACCGCTGAAAACGGGCTGGAGTTCCTGAGTACGGAACAAGGTTTAGCTAAAAAATCCGGATAAATTAAAATGTTAAATGCCAGCCAAATCTAGGGTGGCATGAAATATGGGGGAAGAATATTGTGAACATTTATTAAGAATAGCACCATATAGAATAGAATTTAGATGAAATATTTGATTATCCCAGCCACCATCTCTGGTATAAAGTACAGAAGGAATATCTTTTATTGGACTAATATGTTTCATATCCATTTTTCTGAGAAATGCTAAAAATGTCAAATAATATCTTTTTTTCCCCTAGAAATAGGATTTATTAGTTCACCTTAAAAAACAAATTAGCCTGCTCCTTTAATCTGAGTCCATTCACCAGCAAATACCGATTGAATGCTAGGTGCTGAGGATATGAGGTTGAGAAGACATAGTCTCCACTCTTGGTGGCAAAGCAGAGAACGCCTGGGACCTGGGTCGGGAAGCTGTGGTTCTAGCTTTAGGTGAGGCACCCTGATTGGCTGTGTGTCCTTAGGCAAGTTACTTAACTTCTGTGTCCCTCAGAAATGTAAATAAAACTAATGCCACCGACCTCAATGACCTCATACGTGCACATATAAAATGCCACATGCAAAGATGCTTGAAAAAAAAGAGCATGGGCTATACAAATGAAATATTTAAAAACCCACACGATAATGAATATGCCCTATAGCAATAGAAGAGGCAGGCAGCTGAGTAAGTCCTTACTGTGTGCTGGGCACTCTGCTAAACACACACATTATCTCAGTTACGCTCATACTCCTATGAGCTGGGTGTCATTTGCCAGGTGAGGAATTCATGGTGTAGGGAGGTTGGGAAGCTTACCCGAAGTCAGACTGTTCAAGAGTGGTGAGGCAAGATTCCAATCCAGGTCGGACTCCGGAGTCTACTATATGGCGTGCCTGTCTGGCTCTTTACCATTCCTCACAGTTCTGCACTATTTGTATGTACTGCTCCCTTAATTGTACTCAGAAGAGAACTAGCATGTCACATGCCATCTCGTGAAAAAAATATTACAATATAAAGTTAGGACTTTCCACAAATAGCTCAATTTATTGAGCCAAGTGATTTTGAGATCGTTCTGTGAAATAATTTCTCTGTAAAAATGGAAGTTGGAGGGGTGCCTGGCTGGCTCATTCTATAGAGCACTGGACTCTTGTTCCTGGGTTGTGAGTTCAAGCTCCACGATGGGTGTGGAGCCTACTTAAAAAAAAAAAAAAAAAAAGGAAATTGGACATGTGTAGTAGGAAAAATTCTAGGAGAACTGGTGAGATTCACAATTTAGTAGCATGAGCTAGGGAAAAGGCAGACAAGTATCTACAGGACGCCAGGAACCGAATAAACACGAAGAAGGAATCATCAACAGAAAGAATCTCAGAGGAAAGGTTCAGGCAGATTTCTTGAATTTCCTGCCATATAGGAAATCAGCTATGGTGGGGATTTGTAAAAAGGACTTTCCAGGAGGGTTAAATCCCCAGGGTCTAGAACTGCCAAAAGAAGCCCTGGGCCACACCCCCTGTAGGATGCCCAGGGGAACTGCCAGGCAGATGTGAAAGGCCTTGCTTTGTGAATTATGTAGTGTCATTAGCTGGTGATGAAGTGGCTCACTAAGCAGAGATCCCAAGTGCCTGACCAATTTTGGGTACTATCTGATGCTTGTTATTTTTTTCACAAATCACACAGCTACAAAGAAGGTAAGTACTTTCCCGTTCCTGGGAACTTCCTGCGCGCAAGAGCAAATAGCACCTGAGAGCTCCCAGCATAGACAGGCACTGGTCTAACACTTCATCCACAATAACTCTTTGAAACTAGCAAATAATGGTACTATTATCTCCACTATACAGATGAAGAAACTGAGGTTTTCCCTGGCACAATCAGGATTTGAATCTAGGCACTCTGACTGTAGAGTCCGTATTCTTATTCATTCTGTTAGACCATCTCCTTAAATTAATAACAAAGAGGAGGGAGGAGGTAGAGGAGGTAATAGAGGAGAAAAAGAGATGAAGGACATAATAAATGGGTCCTATGAATACCATCTTTTAGTTCAAAAAGTAGCTTCTGGAGAACCTGCTGTGAGCCACTCACACCCTGCCAGAGGAACGGAGAAGCTGAACAGGTTATTTCTATACAGTGTGATACTACTGTTTAACGGGAAAGTCCATTGGTGCACGACAGAAATTCCTGTGTTCCCAAGCACATACCAAACGTGGAAAGTTACTGAGTTGAAGTGGCTGACCATTAAGGCACAGACCGATTCAGTCAAAGACCCACTATTGTGGAGTCCATTGTCACTCTGTTTCTATAAAACCAAGCTTGTTTTTACGAGACTGTTCTGGAAAAGTGAAACTTAAATTCACAACCCTACTAGGTTTGGTCTCTGTTGTTTCCTTTAAAGACCGACCGCAAAAACACTCAGGCAAACTTAAAATACAAGGATTAAGTCCTGTGATAAAAAAAAATTAAACTGAAAATGCTCCACTAGTAACATTATTTCTACTTGTGCTGTATGCTTTAAAATTTTTGCAATCGAATGGTTGGAAAACATTTTCCACTAAAATCTGCAGAATGATGGCTAATCTATTTGCGCCTGTTCATTAAATTGCCTAATGGCAGCTACGTAAAAGTAAATGCCTGTCCCGAAAGCTTTCGCTTTAAACGCTTGCCGAGCAAGTGCTTTGGAATAGAAACCAAAGAAGTGTGTCCCCAGGAATTCCAGAGGGGCGGTGAATTCTAATGGGACCGCCAGAGAGATCCCTCTTCCCTGCGTAAGGCCTGGGAGCACAGCCGCGTCGGGGAGGCCAGCGGGGTTTTTAGGGCTGTAGGGGGTGGGTCACCCATCGAGGTGGGCTGTCGCCTACTCGGCCGCGTCCGCGCGCCGCAGCCCCGGAGGAGCGCCTGGGCCGAAACCCAGTCGTTCGCGGCGTCCGGGCAGCGAGTCCGCGCCTGGCTGGCGGGTCCCCAACTCTCCGGAGGATGCGGACCCGGGATGCGCCCCAGAGCTCACACAGCGTGGCCGACGCAGAAGCTCAAAAAACAAAGCGAGTGGATGGGCGGGCGCGGTGGGCACGAGGCCGAGCATACACGTTGCTCGGAGCCCGGGAGCCGCGGGCGAGCCCCACCGACCAGCGGGGTACCGAGAACGCCCTCAGAATCCCCCTTCCTCTGGTGCGGGGATTTGAGAAACCCCGAGCCGAGAGAGCCTCCCCCCCCCCCGCCCCCGGGGCCCCCGCCGCGGTCGGAGTTGGGACTAAAGGCTGCTCACCGCGCGGAAGTCTCAGACTTTTCTTTCGGGGGTGTATGTGTGTGTGTGTGTGTGGGGGGGGGTAAGATGGCAGGTCCGGGGAAACAAAGGAAACTTGGGCCCGGCCCCGGGAGCGGCGTGTGTGGCTCGTGAGTTCGCCCCGGGTCCTGTGTGGGAGTCGCGGGGCGCCTGTGCCAGCCTCCATGCACTCGGCTCGGGGAAACACAAAGCAGCGTGCCAGCCGCCGGCGGCGCCCTGCCGCCCACCTGCCGCGGCCGGGCCGCCCCGGGGTCTCCCGGGCAGCGGCGGAGGGAGGGGGCGCCCGGGAGCCCGGCGGGGGAGGGGTGGGGAGGGCGGGGAGGCGGCCGGCGGGCGCGCGCGGGGGGCGGTGGCGGCGGAGGAGGGGAGCGCGGGTGGGCGGGCTGCGCCACGTCACGGCTATTGTGGCTGTCCCGGTATATAAGGTCCCGCCGGCTGGCCGCGCTCCCCACCTTGCCTGCGCCCGCCCGGAGCCAGCGGTTCTCCACTCACGCCGCATCCAGTGAGACGCGCCTCGCACCGACGTCGACGGAGCGGACATGGGCAGAGCGATGGTGGTCAGGCTCGGACTGGGGCTGCTGCTTCTGGCGCTGCTCCTACCCACGCAGGTGAGGCCCTGTTGCCCGCGGGGCTCGGGGGCCGCGCCAGAGGAGGGGGCGGAGCCGCCCCCCAGGGGACCGATCTGACCCCCCCCCCCCCAGCGCGGGTCTCGGACTGGGGCGCGGAGAGAGAACCCGCATAATCCGGCCTGGGGGAGAGCAGCGTGGAGCCCACTTTGCGCTCCCCTGCCGGGCTGCCCCCACCCTCCCGTGGCCCCGGGAACAATGCACCTCTGCGTGTGGGCCGGGAGGCCCCTGCCCTGCCCCAAGTCCCACGCAACTCCTTCCCAGGCGGACTGCAGCCCACCACCCGCTTTCTCCAGAGGTCCCAGGCACTGTTGGGAAGGAGAACGTGCCTTTCCCACCTCTGGAGCGTCTGGAGACCTCGGGCGGTTCCGCAGGGCATCCCGCTTCCTTCCAGGAGCGTCTTCGCGCCCCGTGCGCACCACACAAAGAGGGGACCATCCCCTTCGCGAGCGCCGGTTTCACCCATTCTCCCCTCAGGTGGTTCGGGGATCCCGAGGAAGCCCTGGTTTTCCGGCCCTGTTAACCCACTCGAGTCTGGCGTGGTTCCCGGCTGAAGCCTAGGCGGGGACCCGCTCCTAACCCTGCATTCTCCCGGGTCCGACCTTACATCACACGTCCATCTCCTGTCACCTCGGAACCCCGTGGTAGCGCGCATCGGCTACCTCTAGGCAGGCGGCGGGTGGGACGTTGCCGAGTAGAGTCCCCGACAGGCTTTGTCCCCGTCGTCGCCGCCGCCCGGTCCCTAGAATCTCTATCCTGAGAACCGACCTCGCGTCACCGCGGTTAACCGGGACTACGCTGCCCCGCAGGTCGGCTCGCGGCGTCCTCGAGGGAGGCTGGAGGCTGAGCCTGGGAGACCCGAGGGGGGGGGGGCGGGCGGCGAGAAGGGTCAATTTTCTCCATCAACTCGCTCTCTAAGGGCCAGGGTGGGAACGTGGGGGCTCCCCCCCTCTTTCAGTTGGGGCTTTATGAGGAGTGTCTCCTGAGCTTTTCCTCCGAGAAGTTGGGTGCGACAGGGCTTTGGTCCCCAGACAGCCGCGGTGCTCACCTGGGAGCGCCGCGGGAGAGAGGAGCGCTCCTCCGCTTCCCCTTTGCGGGCGGGGTAACTGTACCCTATTGTCTTGCGGGTCGGCTGCGCTCCCGGGCCTTTCACAATTCTTCCGTGGGGGAGGGGCGCGGCCGCAGGAAACGTACTGATTTCCCCCATCCGTACCCCACCACCCTTCCTACCAGGTATTTTTTCCCCCAGAAATTTTCAGGAGGGAGGTTTTAGTTAAGCAAATCTAGTTTGGTAGGGCAAATTTTATTTAATGCCAATTTCATATATTAACATTAGTTTCTTTTGTTGGTGTAGAGAACCTTTAGATTCTCATAGGTGCACGAGGCTCTGTGACAAAGGTCACCTGCTGCACTTACTATAAGGTCTTTCTTTACATGAGAACAGATAACCGGTAAGGCATCCCAAAGTAGGTATTGTCCCCAAACAGCCCTGGTTTAGTTAATTTCCCGTATTATTAATGCTTTCCTTTTAGTGGGAGTCCTATTTCCCGGTAGGACAAGCAGGATGTTGCACACAGTAGGTGCCCAGTAAACATGTTTGACTTGATCAAGATTTTTCTTTATTTTGGGTAGGATTTATACATTTTAAGTCCCATATTTGCTTAATGATGGGTTTTACAACAAAGGGAGCTGATGCTGGCATAGAACGGATTTATCTTTGGATCATTGGCAGCGAAATGTACATGTGGCCCAGACCTGCTTGGTGCCACATCCTCCCTCCTGCCTGTAATCAGAAGCCCTCTTAAACCCTCCCTTGCAGTGAGAGCTGAAATCTCCCATCTGCCTTTGTTCTGTGACAAAGGAGAGATTATCACGTGCCCCGCTGGACTGTGCATTTCATGACTTGAAAAATCAGTGTGGTGAATGATGCCACTGAGTCGTCGGGACACTGGGGGAACCTATTTGGTTCTTAGCCACAGCACTGGACTTAATGACCGGGCAGGGAGGCTGCTGCTGGCAAAAACTTAACACCATATCCTCCTGGTGTCTTTTGTGCATTCTGATTTCATGGCGTTTGGGAGAGAAGTCTTTTGCTTTAAGGGAAGGCCTCGTATTTTTCAATTTAAAACAAATATTGTGGCCACTTTTGAGTAGTCCTATGTAATTTCAAAATCTCAAGGGAGCAGATAAGATATCCCATGTCCCCTTAAGACAAATCCAAGGCTGTGTTAAATGGGTATGGGAAAGTTACTCAGCAAATCCAGGATAGACAGTTTTACAAATTTATAGATTTTACAATATTTTAGAATCCAAGTTATTCATGCAACTTTCAAACCTTCTCCTTAACTTGGAGACTAGATTAAATCCTTTTGCAATGCCAATAAGTCAGTACAGACACAAAAACTAGATTAGTTAACTTGGTCCTTTATTTCTTCAAAAAGAATTAAAAATAAAATCACACTCTTGGAAGTTAATAGTTATAGAGGAACATTTCTAGAGGAACGTTTTTGGTTGCTGCTGCTTGCAGTCATTTAGGCATCTGTAGGTAGTTTGTGTTGAATCTAAAAGAATGATCTTAGTGGAACTAAGCAAGAATTCAGAATTAAATGACAGGTAAAGAAATAATGGGATGGGGCGCCTGGGTGGCTCAGTTGGTTAAGCAACTGCCTTCGGCTCAGGTCATGATCCCGGAGACCGGGGATCGAGTCCCACATCGGGCTCCCTGCTCGGCGGGAAGCCTGCTTCTCCCTCTCTCACTCCCCTTGCTTGTGTTCCCTCTCTGGCTGGGTTTCTATCAAAATAAATAAAAAAAAATCTAAAAAAAAAAAAAAAGAAATAATGGGAAAAGCACAATCTAGGAATATATCCTTTATCTATCGCATATTAAGTATACATAGAGGTAGCTGGGCTGTCTGGAAATTTACCAGTGTAACTTTTTATATATTTTAGATCTATTCAAATCAAACATCTTCTGTAACAGTTACAACTAACTCCTCCCAGAGTACCTCGACTGCTCCAAATCCAGCCAATTCCACCACCACACCAACTGGCGGTGCTCTGCAGTCAACAGCCTGTCTCTTCGTGATCTCGTTCTCCCTTCTGCATCTCTACTGTTAAAAGACTCAGGCCAAGAAACATCTATACTTCCCCATCTTCTAAACCCAATCCAAATGGCATCTAGACATCCAGTGTGACAAGGAAAAAACAGGTCTTCATTGAATCTGCTAATTCCACACCTCCTTTTATTGACACAGAAAATGTTGAGGATCCCAAATTTGATTGGTTTGAAGAACATGTGAAGGGTTTGACTAGATAATGAATGTCTGTTAAATCTACTGGAGTTTCATGTACGAGATGAAGAGACAACATCCAAGAATAGTTAAGAGATAATTTCTTTAAATGTGGCTTAAGAAGTGTGGACATGTAAAAATTCTACGTTGAAAATGAGAATAGATTTTATCCTACCTAGATGTAAAAGATGAGATGTGAATGGATTCAGTTTTCATTTGGTTCATTCAATCTTTAAGGCCATTGAAAAGAGTTAATTCAAAAACTTCCATGATTCTATTTATGTGTACATTAGAAGGAACTCCAGGTTTTACGGTAAATCTTCAGTGCATTGTTTCAGCAGTACTAACTTAAAGCCTGTATACTCTAGATAAAAGTTTTGCCTTGTTAAGCTATCACTGTTTCTTGGGAACTGAGCTCTTTCCTCTGAGGCTTTGGATTTGACATTGCATTTGATTTTTTTATATAGTAATTGACATGTGTCAGGGCAATGATGGATTGGAGTCTACCCCCGATTGAAGCATAATGAGTAAATTTTGCTTATATACTGATCACTTATTCCCATTCAACAAGAGTGCCAGATTCATTTAGCTAAACTGAGTCCAAAAAGTAGAAGGACATTGACCTCAGCTAATTTCAAAATGCTTTTTATTTCTGCATGTTGAACACTTTTTATATTTTAAAAAAATGATCTGTTTTGAAGGTAAAATCAACAAATCTTGGAATCAAAAAGGCAAAATAGGTGCAGAAGCCAAAATTGTAAATCTGGTATTTAGGAAGGGAAGACTGGAAGCTTACATTAAATTTGGAAAAACTTTTATACTCTTTCCTGTAAATACTTTTTTTTTTTTTTTTTTAAACTCTGAATCAGAATAGCCACATTTGGAACACTTTCTGTTAGTCAATATTTTTAGATAGTTAGAACCTGGTCCTAAGCCTAAAGTGGGCTTGATTCTGGCAAGTAAATCTTTTTACAACTTCCTCGATGCATAGAAAGCTTTTTAAAAATAGACACTCTAAGGTCTTTTGTTCGCATGGTCACACACTGATGCTTAGATGTTCCAATATCGAATATGGCAACAGTAGTCTTGTAACCAAAGTCATTTTTTTCCCCATCTTTAGGAACCTACACCAGGACAACCGTATCCAACAGATCTCAAGCTACTGTGTGTGTGAATGAACATTCCATTTTGTTTCATACCTGAATGCTGTACATCTATTTTTGATTGTATATTGTGTTTGTGTATTTATGCTTTGATTCATAGTAACTTCTCATGTTATGGAATTGATTTGCATTGAACACAAACTGTAAATAAAAAGAAATGGCTGAAAGAGCAATCTATTGAATTTTAAGCTTTTTTTTTTTTTTGAGGAAGGGGGGGTAAGGAAAGAGCAAAGGTTGGACACTTAACCAACTGAGCCACCCAGGAACCTCTTGAATTTTAAGTTTTTCTGATACAGCGAATACTTTGTGGATTATCATAGTTGTAGGAGTCTATTTAAGCTATTAAGAATATGTCCATATTTTCCTATTAACCAGAACATTATAGTTGAGCTGTTTTGCATTGATAACTAGCAGGAGGTTTTGACTAGAAGGTTGTATATTCCCCTAGTTACTCAGCAACTATTAGGTGTCAGCTATATTCCAGGGTGCTGAAGTTGCTGGGCAAGTTACTTTGGTTGGGAAAGAGTTATGTCTATGACAGAGAAATAGTATGTTGTCACTTAGTGCTGTGAGGCAAACCAGCCAGGGTGGTGAGTCATGGGCTCTGTGCTGCATCATTATGGATGGTCTTGACACCCATTTCTGATGGAGAGAACATGTGCTAAGTTCCTGAGTTTAATTCCTGACACTTTTCATATCTGCACTGAGGTCCATAAGTCACTTTGGTTCCCTAAGTTGTCACTTCTATCTGCTCCTTTCCTACTCTAGAGTTCTTTGATGCTTCTAGTGCATTCCTGGACTCCTAGCTCTACCATCTTTATTGCTGGTCAGGGCTGCCAGAAAAGACAAAGTGGGAGCTAGTCCATAGGCAGGTGGCAGTTTCTTCAAGGAATCAGTTCTGTTGAGGCCTTTCAGCTGACAGAATCAGGCCCACCCTGAGTAGGAGAGTCTAAAGTTAACTGATTACAGACATGAAAAACATTTACAAAATATTTCATAACATCTAGATTAGTGTTTGGCTGAGCCATGGGACTGCCTGAGTTGACACATGAGCTGATCATACAACCCACCTCTTGTCAACCTCCCGCTCCGACTCCGCCCTGAACCCTACTTAATTAACAAATAAGGACAATAGCAAGATCATACCTCTAATGTGATAGAACTATCCTGCAGACAACCCTTCTAGAAGAGGATGCAAACTCTGAGTCATGCTCACTCATATTGATAACCCACATAAATGCTGAGATATAAAGTTTACTGTTTTTAGTACATAATGTTAGATGATGAGGAAGGAAAGCAAATTTGCTATTTGTGTGTGTGTGTATCCAAACAAAAGGAAGAAATATAATTTACAGTCCTCATTTCAGCAGCTGGTCACATGGCTACAGCCGGTATTTGTAGCTGCCTTCCATCATCCATTCCGTATTTCCTTTGCCCTCAGCAAGCACTTCAACTGGTCATGCTTCTTAACCTGGAGAGGTGACTTAAACCTTTGTCTGAATTTGGTTGTAGTTTTCTACTCACTGCAATCACAGGACATGGTAGTACTAAGAGATGCCCTAACAGATGTGTCATTCCAGACATCCTCTTCCTTAACCTTTCACTGTATAGTAGCAACCCAAATTTCCCTTGGTAGTCAGGGTCAATCACTCCCCCCAGTACAGTAACTCCTTTTGTTGTTGATTCAGAGGCTTGTGGAGCTCAAAGTGGTTGGGTGACAGTCTGAACTTCTGGCTGAGCGGAATCACTGCTATGTCTTCTGGTGGAAGCATTCCTTCCTTTAGAATGAAGATCTCTAGGCCAGCAGAACATAATGTCTCCAGGATAGGGAGTATACATTTTGCTAGTGAATCACATATTAGAGATCAAAGTGAGTGGTGCCATTCCCATCTTCACCCTTTGATTCCTGGGTGTGTGAATTGTGGCTATGGGAGGAACAACATGATTAGAGCATAGAAAGCCTCCTGGAATTCTAAGTCTTAGCTCTGAAGATATTGCTCCCTAGCTGGAGCTGCCCCTTAAGTTTTCAAAAGGCCATTCTATCAATCCATTGCTCCAGGATGGCAGGGAAAATGGGAAGCCCAGTGAATCACACAGATGTGGGCCCATTGCCACTCCGTGACCAACTTCCTTAATCAGAAGCAAAATTGCATGGATCAGCATGATGGTGGATAAGGTATTCTGTAAATTCACAAGCGTTTTGGCAAAAACATACACAGAGAAGGCAAATCCATATCCAAAAATAAGTGTCTATTCAGTAAGAACAAATACTGCTCCTTCCATGGTGGAAGTGGTCCAATGTAATCAACATATTACATTGTTGTATATGTAACACCTGGCTGATGACTCCAAGGATCGGTGCTGTGTGGGGAAGTCAGTGTTTGTCACTGCTGCAGCAGTTGGGGCCCTCAGCAGTGGCTGTAGCCAGGTCAGCCTCAGTACAAGGCCATGGTGCTGGGCCTATGCATAACCTCTATCCCTGCCATGATGGCCACTTCGTTCATGAACCCATTGGGTGATGACAGCGATGGCCAGGGAATGAAGCTGACTGGTATACCTAGAATGGGCCATCTCATCCATTTGTTTTGTTTTTTTTTTAAGATTTTATTTGACAGAGAGAGACACAGCGAGAAAGGGAACACAAGCGGGTGGAGTGAGAGAGTGAGAAACAGGCTTCCCGCTGAGCAGGGAGCCCGATGCGGGGCTTGAACCCAAGACCCTGGGATCATGACCTGAGCTGAAGGCAGATGCTTAACGACTGAGCCACCTGGGTACTCCACATTTTTTTTTTTAAACACTCCTCTGCTGAGGTCATCTTTTGGTAAATATTCACATGTTGACACAAATATCTTTTTATTATTATTATTCATTTTAGAGAGAGAGCATGAGCAGTAGGGACAGAGGGAGGAGAAGAGAGAAAAGTAAGCAGACTCCATGTTGAGCACAGAGCCGACTGTTAGGCTCGATCTCACAACCCTGAGATCATGACTTGAACTGAAACCAAGAGTCTGATGTCTAACCGACTGAGCTACCCAGGCAGCCCAGGACACAAATATCTCAACACTCTTCCCATTCAGAGATGTCTCCCCATATACCTCTTTCCCAGTCTTCCTTGTCACCAATTTTCCAGTCATGTTCCTTCCAAGTACATCTAGCCAATCTGTTGGCCACAACTCATAAACTGGTATAGACCCACCCCTGAGAGGCCATTTCTCTTTCCAGACAACATAAACAACCAGCTACAGTGCTTGTGATTCTACCCACTAGAGTACTTCCCTTTTTTAAAGATTTTATTTATTTATTTATTTATTTATTTATTTATTTATTTATTTATTTGACACAGAGAGAGAGAATAAGCAGGGGGAATGCAGGCAGAGGGAGAGGGAGAAACAGACTCCCTGCTGAGCAGACAGCCTGACATGGGGTTTGATCCCAGGACCCCGGGATCATGACTTGAGCTGAAGGCAGAAGCTTCACTGAGCCACCCACCCAGGCACCCCTGGAATATTTCCCTTTTTTTTTTTTTTTTTTTTAAAGATTTTATTTATTTATTTGTCAGAGAGAGAGATCACAAGTAGATAGAGAGGCAGGCAGAGAGAGAGGAGGAGGCAGGCTCCCTGCTGAGCAGAGAGCCTGCTATGGGCCTCCATCCCAGGACCCTAAGGTCATGACCTGAGTCGAAGGCAGAGACTTAACCCTCTGAGCCACCCAGGTGCCCTGGAATATTTCTCTTTATCACTGTCCTTCAGAGATGTCCTAGAAGGGAGTTGTAGGGCTGCGGCTGTCTACTTTGGGGTGGTGTCTTCATATTGTGCAGACCCTGTAAACCAGAACCAAGTTTTCCCTTCCTTAGTCCACTGGTCATGGGAACTCCCCAGGAAGCCACAGGCAGGGAGAAAGAAGCTGATGGAGGCCATGGGCATTTGGGCCACTTCTTCACATAACTTGTGTCTTCAGCACCTCTTCAAACTGGATGTCATATATGCCACTTTCATTTGATGATGAAATGCTTTTCTGTGCACCCGACTTTAGGGCTAGGTGGGTTAGACCACGCCTAGTTCATGAAGGGCAGCTCAGTGTGTATGTGGCGGTCTGTGGTTAAGCATGTAGTTTTTACTAAAGCCCAGTGATGACTCAAAGCTTGTTTCTCAAGGAAGATTTCCTGTCTGCAAAGGAGGGCAGGCCTTTGCTCTGAAATCCTAAAAGTGACCATCACACCCAATCCTTGATCTAATACAAGTTTATAAAAAAGAACCCCAAATCTGGGGATATCTTTAGAAAGTAATTATCAAGCTCATAGAAAAGGAACTAGAATAACTTTTTCAACTATTCTTTGAAAATGATTTCAAACTGATCTGGGCTGTTACAGTTACGAGAGAATTACACTAAATTGTATTTGGGGGTTATACTTTAAACATTCACATTTAAGTACTAGTCATAATTTATGGTTAAATTATGTAATGAATATTCATTGTATAGGTGTCTCTTGAGCCACGTAGTAGATAAAAAAGTAAACAGTTTAGACACAAGCAGATAGTTGAAGAGCTATGTCATCAAGTTAGGCTGAGAAAAATCTATCTAGAACTAAGCATTCTAAACACATACCCAGCACTTAAAACAGAACTCAAATATTTAGGTAGCTGAAAAGTATGTGTTTTTCATTTCTCATAAACCTCATTTAGGGTTGACTTGATTATTTTTGATTCCTTCTGTAAGTATAAAGAGAATATTTTTCTTTTCTAATTTTGATAGGATGCCACTTTTTGAAACAATAAAATCCCCACCATGGTTTGCTTTTCAGTGTCTCTTCAAATTACATCTGAATTTGAAAATTGGTGCATTTCTAAGAACCTTGAGGAAGTTTCCATATTTATGATTGCAAAGAAATACGTTTGTGAACCCAAAGGGTCTGACGTGGTTTCGCTGTCAGGCTTCTCAGCAACTGGCAGGTGCTAAGGTGTGAAGAGACCCAACATGTCCAAAGCTGAAGTCATTACCTTCCCTCCACAGACCTGCTGCTTTTCTATTCAGAGCAACTGCCTGCCAAGTTTCTCTCATTACAAGCCTCAGAGCTTTCTTTTCTCTCCCCATCTCCAATCAACCCCCCAAATCCTGTCACTTCTAAGTCAGAAATGTCTAGGCGACCTGCCTCTCTTCTCCCTCCCCATGCCTTCCTCTGCCTTGCATCATTTGTTGAAGCTCTATCTGCCTGTCCTTCCCTCTTCTTAGTCTTTCCACCCCATGCCTCTTCTCTAAAACGTGGTCCTGATCGTTGTGTTCCTCACTTTAAAAGTTTGGCTGGCAACCCTTTGTTTATAGAAGGTAAAATAGAAACCCCCATTCATGGTCCATAGGCTTTTCACAGTCTGGCCCCAAGGTAACTTTTCAATCACACTAGATTGCTCTGCATTCTCTGAATTAACAATGTCAATGTCTCTTTCATGTCTCCGTGGTTTTGAATGCATCCACTCATCCTACTCAGTGTGGAGGTTAAAGGTGTGGATGCTTTAGCCAGGCTGCCTCAGTTTGCTTCCAAGCCTCACTATGACTAGCTGAAATTACACGCACTCTCTGTGGCCTGGGAGTCTTGTCTGTCAAGGGACTTGAGAGTAAGAGTACCTATCTCATTAGGTTGTTGGGAGAATTAAGTGAGTCTACATGCAAAGCTTTAGAGCAGAGTTTGGTACGTTGCTAGTTCATATTTGATAAACGTTGGCTAACATTCTTTTCCATTAATATGTGAACATTGTATTGACCTGTCTGTGAGCTCCTTGAAGGCAGGAACTGTGCCATAATCATCTCTGAATGCCTGATGTGTGACTGAGAGTAGGGGCTCAATTAATGTTAAGTAAGTAAAAGAGCCAGCAGCAATACCTTAGTACTAGAGTAACTGGAGGGAGGGGCAGACCTTTGACACTGTATTAGGTCTTGAGGGGGAGTAAGAGAAGGTGGGTAGGACTATTTCAAGCCAGGCTGATCTTGTGGCTCCTTGGTTCTCATCAGACAAGCACTCTGCTTATCTAGCTATGACAATGGTTCTCAACTCCGTCTGCATGTTAGAATCATGTGGGAAGCTTTTTAAAAATAATGATGTCTGGAGGCACCTGGCTGGCTCAGGCGGGGTTGAGCACGTGGCTTTTGATCTCACGGATGTGAATTCGAGTCCCATGTTGGGTGTAGGAATGACTTAAACGTAAAATCTTAAAAAAAACAAAAACAAAAACCAGTGGTGGTGTGTATTGAGGGCACGTATTGCATGGAGCACTGGGTGTGGGGCATAATGAATCTTGGAACACTGAAAAAATAAAACAAACAAATAAACAAACAAAAAACCCAGTGATATCTGCCCCCTCTACCTACCTAGAAGATTCTGATTTAACTGGTTTGGGTGGAGTTTGACCATCAGTGGTTTTTAAAAGGTCTGCAGGTGATTCTAAAGTGCAGGCTGATTGAGAAGCACAGACGTGAGAATAGGCTTGGGGCAGCTCTGCTTTCATAGACCCACTGGCAGGCAGGGGCTGGAGTCAGACCCGGTCCTGCCCGGGGGCTTCATGTCCTTGTGCCTGTAGCAAAGGTGTTCACATGGGGGCTGTGCTTGCAGACAAGTAGGGTGACTTTCCACTAGCTTACCATTTGGGTTTCTACGTAAATCCAAAAGGACACCTGGATTTATGCTAGAGTCATCTGGGTCTAGTGCCTAGTGCCTGCAACACTGTCGTCAGCAGATCCGGAGGTTTGGACTTTTCAGAAATACTTTACAGGTTTGTTTGTTTATTTGAAGAATTTTGTTTATTTGATAGAGCGCATGCGCGCTGGAGCCAGGGGTGGGGCAGAGAACCCGACTCCCGGCTGAGCGGGTAGCCGGATGCCGGACTGCACGCCAGGACCCCCAGTTCCTGACCTGAGCCCGAGGCAGAGCCTTAAGCGACTGAGCCAAGCAGGTACCCAATACTTTACAGTTTTAGAATACTCAGATTCCATTCAACTTAAAACATTCCGCGATTCAGAATGCTATGCCTCTTATTTTTTCCCTGTGAGCTTTTGTGAGCTTGCTCTCCCATTCTTGAGAAATTAGGCTCAATACTCCATTCTGAGCCTATAACAACTTATGCAGGTTCATTGTCGTTACTCTAGAAGACACTGGGCATTCATATGCAGTTGTTCTGTTATTTAGTTGACATTTTGCACCCTACCACATTTTATGAAGACTCAGAAAAGGTTTCTCTTAATGATAGATTAGTACAATCTGATAGTTGTTTTTTATCTTAAATGAGATTGCAACAACTTTGAACTGTCCGACAAAGTTTGTGAAATACAACCAGTGACACAACTCTGGTTGAGACTTGGGTGTGAATGCAATCAGGAAACAGTTTCCCTTTGTAGTCTCATCACTGACACTGTGTTTATCAGTACGCATTTATTACTCGTTTATTAGCTTATTTATTCTGTCTCATTCTAATAAAAGAAACTATTTTGAGTCAGCTTATAGAAATATGCATTACACTCAAGGTTACAAATACATGAAGAATTTGAGGTAGAGGGTAAATGAGGGTAGAAAAAAACTGAGTTCATGGGTACGATTCAAGAATGCTTGCTGTCAGGTTCTGAATAGTTACTATAGCCAATTGAAAGGAGGGGCCATGCTTAGAAACAGAAATTAAATTTCTTGTGCATTTAAAACACGTGAGTAAACAAGAAGGTCTGAAGTCTGAGGAGAGATTTTTGTATGAATCTCTTGTATGGTGAAGATGGTCAATGTCATCAACTCCATCCTTGTGATGAGCAGAACAAGAAGTTTCTTATGCCTATTTCTTAACATTTGCATCAAGACAAGTGATATAACAAAGTATAATTTAGCAGAAGTACAGTTGACCTTTGAACAACAAGGGGATTAAGGGCTCCTATCCCCCACACAGTTGAAAATCTGTGTATAACTTTTAACTCCCCCCAAAACGTAATTATTAGACCCATAAATACAGAGAAAAAACTAATGGTTGCCAGAGAGAAGGGTGTGAGGGGGATGGCCAAAAAGGGTGAAGAGGAGTGGGAGATACAGGCTTGCAGTTATGGACCAAGTACATAGGTCCAGTGTCAAGAGCATAGTCAATGGCATTGCAAGAGTGCTGTGTGGGGACAGAGAATGGCTACACTCGTGGGGAGCAGAGCGTGATGCATTCATTTGTTAAATTACTGCTATGTTGTACACCTGAAATTAATGTGACATTGTATATTGACCATACTTCAGTAAAAAATATATAATAAACTGAATGATCAAAAAAGTCCCCCATTAGCCTACTGTTGACCAGAAGCCTTACCGCTAATAAAAACGGTTGATTTACACATATTTTCTATGTTATATGTATTATATAGTGTATTCTTACAGTAAGTAAGCTGTAGAAAAGAAATGTTCATAGAAAATGTATTTTCTGGGCACCTGGGTGGCTCAGTGGGTTAAAGCCTCTGTTTTCGGCTCAGGTCCTGGGATGGAGGCCTGCATCGGACCCTCTGCTCGGCAGGGAACCTGCTTCCTCCTCTCTCTCTGCCTGCCTGTGATCTCTCTCTCTGTCAAATAAATAAATAAAATCTTTTTTTTTAATAAATAAAATCTTAAAAAAAAGAAAATGTATATTCTATATTACATGTATCATATATTGTATTCTTACAGTAAGTAAGCTACAGAAAAAAAATCATAAGAAAAAAATACATTTACCATACTGCATTTATAGAAAAAAGTATATGTGTGTAAATGGACTCACACAATCCAAAGCTGTGTTGTTCAAGGGTCAACTGTAATTTTGCCAGCAGCTAAAATGGTGTTAACCAAACATGCAGCTCTATAATTGAATATTTGTAAGGAAAAAACCCTCTGAGTATTTAGAGGAATCTATAGACAACATTCTCCATGAATGTTATTTCTTTTCTTCTTTTTTTAAGATTTTATTTATTTATTTGACAGAGAGAGAGATCACAAGTAGGCAGAGAGGCAGGCAGAGAGAGAGAGGGGGAAGCAGGCTCTCCTCTGAGCAGAGAGCCCCATGTGGGACTTGATCCCAGGACCCTGAGACCATGACCTGAGCCGAAGGCAGAGGCTTAACCCACTGAGCCACCCAGGCACCCCTTTATATTATTTCTTGTAACTGAACTTTTGATATGGGTTGAGCGGAAAATAATGGCAAATGCCGTGGACCAGTCACTCTCAGTGCTTTTACATCTATCCCTTTATTTAATACTTGAAGCATTTCTATTGGTCAGTGCTGCTACCATCATCAACACCTCTTATAGATGAGGAAACCAGAATGGAAAGGTGTTCAGTAGCTTGCCCAAGGTCACCCTGTAGTAGACAGGTATTGGACCATGTCATGTGGCTCCTTGCTTTCTGCCAACTGCACTATCGTTTTTTCCCTGAGAGTCGGGGCTTATCTTCTCTGTATGGCTTTTCCGTTTACTGTTTAAGAGCAAATGCCTAAGTTTTTATACTTCAACATACAGTAAAGTGGACATAATGTCATGAAAATAAAAGAGCCTGCTGGGTTGCCTGGGTGGCTCAGTGGGTTAAAGCCTCTGCCCAGGTCATGATCTTAGGGGCTTGCGATTGAGGCCCACATTGGCTCAGGTCATGATCTCAGGGTCCTGGGATCGAGGCCCACATCGGGCTTTCTGCTCAGCAGGGAGGCTGCTTCGTCCTCTCTCTCTGCCTGCATCTCTGCCTATTTGTGAGCTCCCTCTCTGTCAAATAAATAAATAAAATATTAAAAAAAAAAAGAGCCTGCTAAGGGCTGGATAGCAGCCATAGCATCTCCAACTGGAGTGTTGGACAAATGAATACATGGTATAGGCCACAGAGGTTTGTGATTTTCAAGGAGGATATGAAGGGACTCAACAAAGGCATATGGGGATGGGATAGATGGTGAAGGAGATAAAAAACAGACTCGCCCCCTCAGCTCTTTTCCTGTTTCCCCTCTCCTCCCCTCTCCTCCCCTCTCCTAAGTAGAACACTTCCATGGGGATGTTTCCCTTTGGGGTTTCCATTTAAATTTTAATTAAGCAAAACATTAAAACGCAAAACAAATTTAAAAATTACTCTTTTACAACCACAATAATATTTTAAATCCCCAAATTTATTGTTTTTTTCTGATTATGTAAACAATTTATGTTCATTGCTAAAAATGTGAAAAAAAGAAGAAATTACAAGTCAGTCCTACCACTAACAATGACTACAATTTGCATTTTTTAAAAAAATATTTTATTTATTTGAGAGACAGAGAGAGAGAGAGAGCGAGCGCCGGCAGGAGGGAGAGAGGGAAAGGGAGAGAGAATCTGAAGCAGATTCCATGCTGAGTGCAGAGCCCAGTGTGGGGCTCAATCCCACAACCATGAGATCATGACCTGAGCTGAAACCAAGAGCTAGGTGCTTAACCAACTGAGTTACCCAGGCACCCCTATAATTTGCATTTTGATGTCTTTACCAGTTTTTTCCCCCATTCATCTATACAGATATATGTACGTGCAACAACAAAGTTGTTTTATAACCTGATTTTTCACTTAATAATGTATCACATGATTAATCTCTCTAGCAACACAGTTTTTAAGTAGTTACATGGTGTTACATTCTTTAGATGTACTGTAATCAGTTTCCTATCACTGGATTTTTTTTTTCTTTCCCCAAATTTTCACTTAAAGTCCAATCAGCTAACATACTATCATTGGATATTTAGATTGTATCGAATCTTTTCCAGATTGTAAATAATATTTTATTTTATTATTATTATTATTTTTAAAGATTTTATTTATTTGACAGAGAGAAACACAGCCAGAGAGGGAACACAGGCAGGGGGAGTGAGAAGGAGAAGCAGGTTTCCTGCCGAGCAGGGAGCCCAATGTGGGACTCGATCCCGGGTCTCCAGGATCATGACCTGAGCCGAAGGCAGTCGCTTAACCAACTGAGCCACCCACGCGCCCCTATTTTATGTTACGTCACGTTACGTTATTTATTTATTTATTTATTTATTTATTTTTTTACTTTTTTAAAAGATTTTATTTCTTTATTTGACAGAGAGAGAGATCACAAGTGGGCAGAGAGGCAGGCAGAGAGAGTGGAGGAAACAGGGTCCCTGCTGAGCAGAGAGCCTGATGTGGGCCTCGATCCCAGGGCCCTGAGATCATGACCTGAGCCGAAGGCAGAGGCTTTAAGCCACTGAGCCACCCAGACACCTGTAAATAATATTTTAATAAGTATCTTTGTATCTAGCTTTGTTTAGACCTGTATATCCTTTCAATAAATTCTCAGGAGTAGGGTTTCTTGGTGGGTATTGTGGTATGCTACCCTAGATCCTCCCTTCAGGACCCGGGGACTCATTTCCCTGCGTCAGAGGGTCTTGGCAGTTGGCAGCTAACAACTGATTCTCTTCCTATGACCACTGTTGGCTGAAGGAAGTTGCCTTGCCTAGGGTTATGTCCCCCACCAGGGGCAGCTCACTTTCAGTGATTGTGGGTATGGAGGTCCAAAGACCTATCTCTTAGTCCCAAACCCGGTCAGATTACAAGGGCCATCTCAGCTCCAGCTCCCATGGGATCGGGTAAGGCCTGCATTTATAATGTGTCCCAGCCGCATGGCTCCTTCTGCCCAGTCCTGCTTCCCTCACCTCCTCACAGCTGTTGTTCTCCATGCATTCCCCAATAAATTTCCTGCACACAAATCTCTTCTCAGCATCTGCTTCTCTGGGAACTTGATAGAAGACAAAATCTTACATGTATTTTTATATAATTTTAAATAGCCTTTAAAAGAGATTTTATTAATTCATTTGAGAGAGAGAGAGCACGAGTGGTGGGGAAGAGGGAGAGGAAGATGGAGAAGTAGGCTCCCTGCTGAGCGGGAAGCCCGACTTGGGACTTCATCCCAGGACCCTGGGATCATAATCTGAACTAAAGGTAGATGCCCAGCCGACTGAGCCACCCACGTGCCCCATAATTTTAAATAGTTTTAAAATAACAAGAACATATGCTTATTAATATTTCAAGTTGGTGGACCTATCTGCAGAACTGAAAGAAGTCTAGATGGCTGTGGCAGAGAGAGCGAGAAGGAGAGGTCTAAGATGAGAGTGGAGAGCTTTGCAAGCGCCAGACCATAAAGGATTTTGCAAATGTATTAGGGGTGTGGCAGGAAGCAGATGACACATCCATTTGGGTAATCTGAGGACAGTTTAATGAAGAGGCTTTACAAAGGTGTGGGCAGGGTTTAGTAAAGACCAATAAGCACCAACATCCCTCTGGGGCTAGTACCAGCGAGGAGCCTTTAACTCCCAAAGCTTGAAGGAACAGGTACTGGGAACACTTGGCCACTGTGTGGAGAGGTCTAGTGGGTGGGAGCCATGTGGCTTTCAGAAGAGGGACACAGCCAACCTGAGGTGACCTAGCAGAGAGGAAGCCAAGGGGAAAAGCACCTCAACTTTATCTTCCCTCCACCCTCTAGACCTGTTGGTGCCCCCCATTTGCCAAACCTTTCTGGAAGCGGAGAGCACAGGAGACCAAGATGTCCATACAGATCAGCCTCCAGGAACACAGCAGACAGCATGAGGCCCAGAAAGGCATGGAAACAGAGACAAACCAAAGATCTCCATCACAGGCAAGGGCACAGTTTCAGTTTTATCTTAAGAGCAATGGTGTTATACAATGGGCTGACTTGTATACCCTGCAAATTCATATGTTCAAGTCCTAATCTCTAGGACATCAGAATATGACTGTATTTGGAGATAGGGCCTTTAAAGAGGTAATGAAGGTACAGTGAAGTCATTCAATAGGACTGGCATCCTTTTAAGAGATTAGGACAGAGACATTCACAGGGGAAGAGCCATGTGAAGACAGAGAGAAGGTAGCCATCTAGCAAGAAGGGAGAGGTCTTAGAAGCGGTCAACCCTGTCAATACCTTGGTCTTGGACTTCTAGCCTCCAGAACGGCAAAGAAAAAAAAAAATTCATTTCTGTTGTTTAAGCCATTCAGCCTCTGGTATTTTCTTACATCAGCCCTAGCAAACAGACACAGATGGAAAGTCACTGAAGGATTGGGGGTGGGGTGATATGATCAGACCTTTATTTTGGAAAGACGGCCTGAGTGCAGCTGAGTATTGATTGGAAGGTGGCCAGAGTAGTTGCAGAGAAACCAAACAGAAAGCTGTTTTACAATCCAGGTGAAATATAGACTCCAATCCTAGCAGCAGAGATGAGAAGTAGATGGATGTGAGAGATATTTAGAAAATAAAATCAACACAACTTGGTAATGGATTGGAGATCCTTTGTGAGGGAGGAGTCATTATTTATTTATTTATTTATTTATTTATTTATTTATTTATTTAACATATACTGTATTATTTGCTTCAGGGGTGCAGGTCTGTGAATCATCAGTCTTACACAATCCACAGCACTCACCATAGCACATACCCTCCCCAATGTCCATAACCCAGCTGCCCTCTCTCTCCCTTCTATGACCGCCCCAGCAACCCTCAGTTTGTTTCCTGAGATTAAGAGTCTCTTTTGGTTTGTCCCCCTCCCCAGTCCCATCTTGTTTCATTTTTTCCCTTTCTTCTCCCTACAGCCACCCCACACCTTGCTTCTCAAATCCCTCATATCAGAGACATCATATGATAATTGTCTTTCTCTGATTGACTTATTTTACTCAGCTTCTGTTCCATCCATGTCATTGCAAATGGCAGGATTTCATTCTTTTTGATGGCTGCATAGTGTTCCATGGTGTATGTGTGTGTGTGTGTGTGTGTGTGTGTGTGTGTGTGTGTGTATACCATATCAAGAAGGAGTCATTAAAAAATATTTATTGATCAGGAACTCTATGCCAGCCACTCTCTCTTCTAGACACTGAGGGGGTGCTGATTGTCTCCTACATTTTCAGGGTACACAGGTGAATGGATGATGATTCCTGACATGGTATCGGGTTTTCAATTGTTCTCTTAGTGTTGGATATTTAACTGGTTTTCAAATATATATACATACATATAAATACATATATATGTACACATATATGTACACACAGGTATTTAGTGCTATTACAAGCAACAATAAGCATTTTTGGGGCACTGGGTGGCTCAGTCGTTAAGCGTCTGCCTTCAGCTCAGCTCATGATCCCGGGACGAGCCCTGCATTGGGCTCCCTGCTTGGCGGGAAGCCTGCTTCTCCCTCTCTCTCTCTCTCTCTCTCTCTCTGCTTGTATTCCCTCTCTAGCTGTGTTTCTCTCTGTCAAATAAACAAATAAAATCTTAAAACCCAATAAGCATTCTTCATATACATGTATTTTGTGCACATAGTCAATTCCTTAAGTGTGAAATTAGTAGTTTAAAGTATATGTGCATGAAAAATTTTAGTAGATACTGCCAAACTGACATTCAAAGAAGCTGTACCAAGTTATATTTCCTTTAACAGTCTGTAAGAGTACTTGCAATGGGCATTATCAATTTTAGAAAATCTTACTGTACATATTGTTAGGGCTTTTTGATAGTATATTGCCTTAATGTCTGCTAGAAAGTCATATCAATTTCCATTTCCACCAGCATGCAATAATTTTAGCCTGGAAATCTTGTGATACAGAAGTCACCAATCACTCATCTGTAGCCATTAGTATTTTGATCTATAGAAATATATATGCATGTGCATATATATATTACATATATATATATGATGTTTTCTCCATATATATAAAATATATAATCCTATATATTCTCTATTTGTAGGATACATTCTATATACCTATATATATATATATGTGTGTGTGTGTATGTGTTCTAATGTCTTTATGTCTGTGTATCTGTGCATCTATGTATCATCTATCAACACAGAGAATAATCAATAGAATCATAATCCTTAGAATGCCCAAACATTAAGTGATTCAACTTATAGTCTACTTCAAATCGTGATTTCAGATGTTTTTCTGAGTAACCAGATATTCCTAGACATGAGCTTTTCTGGATCCATTAACATCTGCAAAACCTGAAGTTTAAGGGTTTCAAATATTTGATCTTCACCCATATTCTCTGTCACTTGTACTATTTTTGGTAATCCAACCATGCCATTAGCATACAGGGTGGATAACCTTATCTTTCTCTTTTTTCTAAGGGGAATATGTGATGTTTCGTCTTCTGGTTAGCCCCCGGATTTCTTCTCTGCCTTTCTCTGCCCTGCTCTGTGTCCTGCCATGTGGCCCTGATGCCCTTGACCTCAGGCTACTGGTTGGGGGAAGTTATTGGGAGGCCCTGGCAGGAGGATGGAGGGTGGGAGGAGAGGGTTGAGGTGTTGACCTCCTCAGATCTCAGGCTTTTAGATGGTACTGGCTGCCCCCCTCTGAGCAGAGTCCCTGGAGGTGCCTGTCTTCTGTGGAACAGCCTTCCCCTGCTCCTGGGACCCCTGGAGCCTGATGGAGATGGGGCTTCTCACTGTTGCTGGACTGCGTGCTTCACTTTCCCCCTTTGTTTCCCTTGACCATGTCAATGTTTTGCAAATAATTCCTTCATGGGGTCCACTTCAGTTTCCCCCTTTTGGTGTGCCATATGTTTTCAGGGCCCTGCTTATGACAGGGAAGCATGCATTTGGTTCATATAGTAGATCAAAGGCAAAGATTAAACGTAGGGGCCCCTCCATGACATCGGGGTTTCCCTTCTCACCATATCGAATAGGGTTCTTCTTTTGATCTGTAGAATGGCTCCAGTGGTCCTAAATGGAGGCCACACTGGGGACACACTCCCAGCAAGCCTCAGTACCTTATACAGAGTCACCACAATTTAGTGTAGTCCATGGATAGTACACACCCAAAGTTAGATTGGGAGTGTGACAGACTACTTAATGAAACTCCTAGTGGATTTCTCCCCAGTATGGTATACACAAAGCCATAGTCTTCACTATAATAACCTGTCCTAAAACTCACTAGCTCCCCATAAAGAATATGGACCAGAGAAGCAGGCTTTCAATTTATCATGGGGGAATCTTAGCTTAATTAAACTTAAGAGCTTAGTTTCTTTTAAGTTAATTTGATTTGTTATTATCCAGAAAGGTCTTTACAAAAGTGTGTGTGTGTGTTGTGTACGAAAACACACAAATGCATCTTCTGTATCCTTTCTCTCTCTCTCTCTCTCTCTCTCTCTCTCTCTCTCTCACACACACACACACAGAATACTACTCAGCCACCAAAAAAAGAAATCCTGCCATTTTCTTTTTTTTTTTCTTTTTTTTTTTTTTTTTAAAGATTTTATTTATTTGACAGAGAGAAACACAGCCAGAGAGGGAACACAAGCAGGGGGAGCGAGAGAGGGAGAAGCAGGCCTCCCGCCGAGCAGGAAGCCCGATGTGGGACTCGATCCCAGGACTCCGGGATCATGACCTGAGCCGAAGGCAGTCGCCCAACCAACTGAGCCACCCAGGTGCCCTGAAATCCTGCCATTTTCAATGACATGCATGGAACTCGAGGGTATTATGTTAAGTGAAATAAGTCAATCAGAAAAAGACAATTATCATATGATCTTACTGATATGTGGAATTTAAGAAACAAGGCATAGGATCATAGGGGAAGAGATGAAAAAAATGAAACAAGATGAACAATAAGAGAATCATAAGAAACAAATTGAGGGCTGCTGCGGGGGAGGAAGGTGGGGAGAGACTGGGTAACTGGGTGATAGACATTGGAAAGGATACGTAATGTAATGAGCACTGGGTATTATATAAGACTGATGAATCGTAGACCTGCACCCCTGAAACCAATAATACATTATATGTTAATTAATTGAATTTAAATTTTAAAAAAATTTGCTGAATAAAGAAAAATATCACACATCAGTGAAGTCCCACAGGGCCCTCTCTCTGCTCCCATTCTCCTCCCATGCCCCTAGAAGCAATTATTATAAAGAATTTAGTAATTCCGGTCCATGCTGAGTTCATATATAGTTCATTTATTTTACCTTCTATAAGTATTCTGTTATACAATTACATGACAATTTATGTATCTAATTTCTTGTTGATGGACTTTTAAGCTTTTTCAGATAATCCTACTACTGTGTTGCAATGAACATCCTTAAATCTATCTCATTGTGCACTTATTTTTTCAGGGTAGACGTGGAGTTGCTGGGTCTTGGGGACATGTTCATTTCCAGTGATACTAGATAGCAAGAACTGATGATTTTGGTCCATTGATTTGCTCTTGTCACATATGTAGCCTTAAACAATCTGTAATATTGCTTGTTGTGTGTGCTCTAGTTTCTAGGACTATGTAGCAAATCATGCCAAAATACACGGCACGAAATAACTATTTATTATGCTCACAGATTCTGAGCAAGGCACAGAGGTGTCTGGGGCCTTGGCTGGAAGACTCAGACCAGGGGGTGGAGTCACCCCCATGTCTGGTGGCCAATGCTGGCTCTTGGCTGAGCCCTTCACTGGGCTGTTGGCCAAAACATGTCCATGAAACCTCTCCATGTGGCCTGGACTAATTCATGACATGGCTGGGTTCCCAGGGGGTGGGGGGAGAGAGGGAGAGAGAGAATGAGGAAGAGAGAACAAACCAGGCAGAAGCTGTATCATCTTTGAAGAACTACACCCAGAAGTAATGCAGTCACTTTGTGTTCTGTTCATTAGAAGCAAGTCACAAAGGCTGGCCCATATTCAACGGGCGGGTACGGAAGCTCCTACAGAGGTTTCACTAAAGAGCAGTGTCAATGTCCTACTGCAATGAAAACATATGGGGGGAAATGTACATTGGTGTAGCCATTTTTGGAAATGAAATCTGCCACATTGGGTTTTTTCTTTCTCTTTTGTAGTATTTTCCCCCCCGATTGTAAAAGTGATACTACTAGCTAAAAAAAAAAAAAAAAAAAAAAAAAAAAAAAAAAAAAAAAAAAAAAAAAAAAAAAATCAGAAAAATGTGAAAGTATAAAGAAGAAAATAAAGCCCATCAGGCATTCTGCCTTTCATAAACAGCCACAATTAATTTTTATGGATACACACAGACTTTCTCTGAAATAAAAATCAGCTCATCATATACATATTGCTTTTTCCCCAAGCAAAATGAAGAAAATAGCATCAATATCATTGACCTTTTTCAATGTTAACAATAGAGATTTACACTATCATTTAAAAAATATCTTTCATTGTATGAATATATTGTTTTAATTTATGCAATCCCCTCTCTAAGAATATTAAGTTTATTGCTAAATTTTCATTGTTTTGTCTATATGTCTTTAAAATTTATATATACGGTACTATACTGACTGAAATATTGTACAATTTGCTTTTATCCACTAAATGTGTTCAAGAGCTAAGTTAGCAAAAATAGTCATTGTTTTAATTTCTATAAGTATTTTATTATATAACTCCATGCAATATATGCATTTTTTCTTGCTGATGGACTTTTAGGGCTTTCCCAATTATGCTACCTCAAAGAGTGTTGCAGTGAATATTCTAGTACATGTCTCCTCATGCATTTATTTTTCAGAGTTTATACCTAGTTATGGAGTTGTTGCATCATGAAGGTGCATTCATTCTCAGCTATACTAGATAGCAAGAACTGATTATTTTAGTCAGCTGAGTTATTGGCATTGTCTTTGCCAAGCCTCCAGATTGCTGTTGGATGGATTTTTGAGGTTCCTCAGCAAGGACTGGCATTTATTAGAGTCAGGGTGCTACTCCACTCCTAAGTACATGCTCATGTACAGTGGAATGACAGGAATGAATAATTCATCATCACCTGCAAGAATGAGAGCAGGGCAGACTTCATTGCCCTGTGATGTAGTACTTCGGGATCGTATTTGAAAATAGTTTTAAGATCTCAGAAATGTGAACATATCCTATCCCTTTAATTTATTCAGGAAATCTCTCACCAAATATCGGAGTTAAACAAACCAAGTCAAATAGCTTTGACACGAAATCGCCAAAACTAGTCTATGTGAATCTCAGCAACAGGTAGCAGGACATCCCCAGAAAGACAGAATTCATATGAGAACGCAGCTCAGAGAGCAGACCATCTTAACCAGTTTTTAGTACCCGGAGGTTTTTTTTGTTCTTCCGGTATTGCTTTTGAACAGCTTTGCTGAGTTTGGTTGCAAATAGGGGACCTTTATCAAAGTCAGCGAGTTCCTTGGATCAGATTACATGTGGTCCTCTCCTGTGTTTACAATGGTGCTTTTGTGTCTAAAAACTTCAGTACATATTTAAATAGACATTAAGGGAAGGTATTTGATCTGCTTTCAGATGACTCGGTGTTTTGATTTTCCGACAAGAAGTAGGTGGTATTTCCTCTTCTATCCTGATCATGTCTATACTAAGCAGCTGCACTAGATACAGTTTTTAGATGAAGTATTCGTCATATGGTCTGTGCACCAGTGAATATATATTTTTTTATACATGCTGCAGTTCCTGTCTTAAACCGGGGTGTCAGGCAGTCTACAGTTCCACAACCTGTTTCTGCTCGTGTTCTTATTTTAAAAGAAAAGGAACAGAATTTCTTTTAGATTGCCTTTTCTATTTTGAGTGGAAATATTTCACTGCTTTGTTCCAGCCCTGAGAAAGAAACCAGATCGCCTCTAGTTAAGTGTTCTTGGCTAGCCAAGTGAATCCTTTCAGATTTTGGGTCCCTGGCATGCATGATCGGGCCACTAGTTTCTTTATGAGCAGCTAGCTTCTGGGAATGAAATGGAACTGCTGAGAAAATGTGAAACAAAATTCCAATATGGAAAATTACCCCACAAAGAAGTGACTTGTAAACTAAGATCTGATGTTACTACCTGATTTTTTTATAATTGCATTTGTGATTGACCCGGGGGTAAAGATCTTCTTTGATGTTTTTAAAGGCTTTGCTCTTGTGCTCTCTCTCTCTCTCTTTGCCTCTTCCTGTTTTGTAAACAATGATTACAAATGAAAATGATTGATGATCACAAACTATAAGTGCGTCTGTGAAGAACGACATCTAGGAAATTTTCCCACTTATTCTCACCAAAAAAAATTTGTGTTTCGGAGCCCTTCTTGAATGAAAAGCAAATTTCCCGGACAACAGTGATAAAGAGAAATCTTGAGGAAATCATAATAAAATAAATGAGCAAAAACTTCTCTTTTTTTCCCAGAAAAAATGTTTTACTGTGGTGAAGTAGGCACAACATAAAATCTGTCATCTCAGTCATTGTTAAGGGTACAGTTCTGTGGCTTTAAGAACATTTACATAGTTCTACAACCATCACCACCATCCATTTCCAGAACCCTTTTGTTCTAGAAAACCTGTAACTCTACCCATTAAACCATAACTCCTTACTCTCTTCCCCCTGCCCTGGGTAAACAACCATTTTATCTTCTGTGTTTATGAATTTGACTGTTCTAAGCACCTCATATAAGTGGCATCATACAAAAGCTCTCCATTTGTGACCGGCTCATTGCACTTGGAATAACATCTTCAGGGTTCATCCATGTTGTACCTGTGTCAGAATACCCCCTTTAAAGTCTGGATCATACTCCACTGTAGGTATATACCACATTTTGCTTATCTCTTTACCCACTGATGGACATTCGAGAAGCTTCTATCTTTTGACCATTGTAAAAGATGCTCTCATGAATGTGCCATCCAAATATCTGTTGGTGTTCCTGCTTTTGGTTCTTGTGGGTATATACTCAAAGGGAAGTGGAAATGCTGGATCATGTGGTAGTGTTTTTTGTTTCCACCAACAGTACATAGTAAAGTTCCAGTTTCTCCACATCCTTACCAACACTTATCTTCTGTGTGTGTGTTTAATAACAGCCATCCTTGGGGTGCCTGGGTGACTCAGTCATTAAGCGTTGGCCTTTGGTTTAGGTCATGATCCCGGAGTCCCAGGATCGAGTCCCGCTTCAGGCTCCTTGCTCAACGGGAAGCCTGCTTCTCTTTCTGTCACTCCCTCTGCTTGTGTTTCATCTCTAGCTGTGTTTCTTTCTACCAAATAAATTAAAAAATCTTAAAAAGAAATTAAAGAAAAATAACAGCCATCCTACTGAGGAAGAAGGGTCATGGAAATCTCTAATGTCAATACATGGATAGATATACTCTTAAAGACATTTATTTTATTTGTAGCTTTTCACCATGGAAACAAAAATATTATCAGTTAAATCTTTGTGTATACCTCTTCCTGGTTTTGGCTGCTGGTAAGCTTGTATTATGTTACCAAAAGTTGAATTGCTGGATGAAAGGTATATACATTTACAATGTTCCCTCTCATGTGCACTCTGAGAGGGTCTAGCCTCCACACTCTAAAACTAAGAGCAGATATTACCAATAAATATTTTTATTATGCCAATATGATGGTCAACAAGTGATATCTCATTTTTTTAATCATATTACTTTGTTTCTAGGAAGAGTTAATATATATTTATCTTTTTACTTAAACCCCATTCAACTGGATTGAAAATTGCCTATGAGTGGTCCCCTCTCCCCCACCAAAATCCTCAGCCTTATTAACGAAGGATAAATATATACTACACAGGAAAAAACAATTCATTTTCAGTTTTACTTTTCACATTTTTAAAAAAGGTTTTATTTATTTATTTGAGAGAGAGAAAGAATGAGAGAGCATGAGAGGGGGGGAGGGTCAGAGGGAGAAGCAGACTCTCCACTGAGCAGGGAGCAGGGTCATGACCTGAGTTGAAGGCAGTTGTTTAACCAACTGAACCACCCAGGTGCCCTACATTTCACATTTTCATATTTGATTCATCTAGAATTTATTTTACTTGTTTCAGAATTTTCAAATGGTTAGTTGTCATAACATTGTTTATGGATTCATCCATCTTTTTGCCACTGATTTTAAATGCCACCTTTATTATATTTTGAATTGTATACACTTGACTCTTTTTAGGAGTATGCGTTTTGTTCTGTTGAATTGTCTGTTGCTCTTGTGCTAGTAGTGTTACTGTTTTAATTACTATAACTTTATAATGTATTTCAATTGCTGATTGGACAAACCAGCTTTTCTTTTCTTTCTTTTCCTTCCCTTGCCTTGCCTTTTCTTTTTCCTTAACTTTCCTTTTCCTTTCCCTTTTCTTTTCCTTTCTTCTTTCTTTTCTTTTCCTTTCCCTTTCCTTTTCTTTTCCCTTTCTTCTTTCTCTCTTTCCTCATACATTTCTTGCTAGTCTTCCATGTTTATTCTTCTGGAAAAGTCATTCTCAGCTTTGGCGGCACATCATAATCACTCAAAGAGCTTTCGTAAACACCAATAACCCTATCCCCTGCCCAGAGGTCCTAGTTTGATTGTCCGGGGGCGTGGTCTAGGGACAGAGGACTGTAAAACACCCCCAGATGATTCTAATGTATAGCCAAAGTTGAGTACCACTTTGCAAAATGAACTTGAAAACTATTTTGTTCTATTTCTGTTATTGTTTTGATCTGTATTGTGTTGAGTTATAGATTCATTTAGAGGTAATTGACATCTGTATGCTCTTTCTGTTTGATTTAGTTATAGCTCTTCGGTTGAAAAAAATCAGCAACAGACTTGGCTGACTTAGAGAAAAAGATGAAATAAAGGAATTTCGGAAATGGTAGGAAGTGGTTCATAGATGTGAAGGGAAGCCAAAGGAGCAGACGTGGGGATGAAAAGCAGAGTACAGCTACAGGAACCGGGGGCCGGCCCACTGCAACTTCATTCACATCCCTCGTCTCCACCAGCTTTCTCTTTTGAGGCATTTGGCTCAAATTACAGATTCTAGCAGCGCCTGGGTGGCTCAGTCCTTAAACGTCTACCTTCCAGTCAGGTCACAATCCCAGAGTCCTGGGATCGAGCCCCGCATGGGGCTCCCTGCTTGGCAGGAAGCCTGCTTCTCCCTCTCTCACTCCCCCTGCTTGTGTTCCCTCTCTTGCTGTGCCTCTCTCTGTCAAATAAATAAAATCTTTAAAAAAAATTCAGATTCCAAGGAGAATGCAATGATCCTCCCTTGGGTAGCTTGTCTATCCCTTGGCTAGAGAGGGACAGAACACTTTGGGTGATAGTCCCAAGAAATCTGTACAGAATGAGCAGGGAACCCAGTGAAAGGGACTCAGTAGCTGTTCTAGAAACATGAGCTTGGATTTGGGGATGGCAAAGACAGTAACAGTGATGAGGAGAAACAAAATGAATGCATGCTACATATGCATGAACAGGGTGCTTCTCTTCACTTATTTCTATTTTCTTCAGTGTTCCTTGGTGTTTTATGGTTTTTGCATATAATTGGCAGATTACTTATTTAGGGTTTTTCTCTTTTATGCATCTCTTTTATTTTTTTTACGTTGCTGTTGTCAGCCTAGAAGAAGTGTTATATTTTTTTTAAATTCAGCTTTATTAAGGTATAATTGTGAATCTGACCACTTAATAGAACTCTTTAAAGATTCTAAAACCTAATAATGCCAAAAAATGACAATGACATCATCTGAGAGTGACAGTCTTGTCTCTTTATTTCCAATAGTTTATATCTCTTTTTTCTCTTTTATAATTGTTTTAGCCAGCACTTTTACAAGATTAAATAATAGAGCACCTTGCCTTGTTCTTTATATTTATGGAAATGATTCTTATATTTTATCATTAAATGTCTCACTATAATAAATACATAATTTGTCATGTTTAAAACACCCTTATAAACCTTGGTTTTATAAACCTCAGTTAAGCATCTGTCTTCTGTTCAGGTCATGATCCCAGGGTCCTGGAATCAAGTTCCACATTGGGGTCCTTGCTCAGTGGGGAGCCTGCTTCTCCCTCTTTCTCTTGCTCATTCTCTATCTCTGGTTATCTCTCTCTCAAATAAGTAAATAAAACCTTAAAAAATGATAAACTGCTTTGTCAAGGTCCTCCATTCCACAGTAATCCATCTGTAGTAACATTTATTAATTCGTGTATTAGAAAATTTTTAGCTGTATTCAGATTTTGTATATATTAATCATGCTAAATAAAGTATCTGCCCACAACTACTTTTAATTTCCTCTGTGCCTGTGCCTTTTCCCTTTTTGTCTTCCTAGTTTTGTGTGTTTGGGATGAGTCTGACATAAATGTCCCCCATGTGACACTAGTGAAGGACTGTTTTGGTGGCTCCTTTGTGAGTGAGGTTCCTTGCAGAGTCGCCTAAAATCTTATTGAATACAATTTCCCTCTCAGCTTAGTAAAGTAACGTTTAGTGTCTCATAAAATGTTGCTCTTTTTGAATTTGTGAAGACTTTTAGCATTTATGAGAATGAAGTCTAAATATTCCCGACCAGCATTAGACTCATGCAAGTTAGGAATAGTGACAATCAGTTTGTTTGCCTCCCTTGCGATTTCAAGGTCAAGGTCAAGGTCAAATGGGGAGCAAGCCCATTTGGATAAGTGGGGTCTCATGTCAAGAATGCACTTCTTCAGGGATGCCTGAGTGACTCAGTCAGTTAAGCATCCATCTCTTGGTTTCTGCTCAGGTCATGATCTCAGGGTTTGGGGATTGAGCCCCGCATTGGGCTCTGTGTCCAGTCGGAGTCTGCTTGAGATTCTCTCCCTCTTCTTCTCCTTCTGCCCTGCTTCCTGCTCATGCTGTCTCTCAAATAAATAAATAAAATATTTTTAAAAAAGAATTTATTCTTCATAGTGTCAGGAAAAGGCTTCACCTGCCTGGTTCTAGTGGTATAAAAACACCTATTTTTGTAAAAGATTTTATTTTATTTTTTAAAGATTTTATTTATTTATTTGACAGAGAGAAACACAGCTAGAGAGGGAACACAAGCAGGGGGAGTGAGAGAGGGAGAAGCAGGCTTCCTGCTGAACATGGAGCCTGATGTGGGGCTCAATCCAGGACTTCAGGATCATGCCCTGAGCTGAAGGCAGCTGCTTAAGGACTGAGCCACCCAGGCGCCCCTAAAAAATTTTATTTTTAATCAGTCACTCTACCCAACATGGGGCTTGAACTCATAACCCTGAGACTGAGAGTTGCATGCTCTACTGACTGAGCCACCCAGGCACCCAAACCTATTTTTTAATTTAATGTTTTCATTGAGATGATTATAGGTTCATATGCACTTGTAAGAAATAACGCAGAGTGATCCTGTGCATACTTTGTCCAGTTTCCACAACCAGTAATATTTTACAAAACTATAGTATCATAACCAGCATGTTAACATTAAGCCACCAATTGTATCACATTTCCCCAGTATTGCTAGCACTCATCTGTGTGTGTGTGTGTGTGTGTGTGTGTGTGTGTGTGTATTTAGTTCTGAAATTTTGTCACATGCATAGACTTGTGTATCTGCCATCATAGTCAAGATACTGAACAGTTCCAATGCCAGAGGGGTGCCTCATATGGCTTTTCACAACCACACCTCCCTCCCCTCCCCCTTGCTGTCCCCAAACCCTGACAACTGCTTATGCAACTGTCCTCCATTTCTAAAATGTCCTTTTAAAATGTTAAATAATAGAATCCTACAGTATGTAAACTTTTGGGATTACTTTTTTTTTTTCTGATCATAATTCCCTGGACATTGGTCCGATTGGTTGCCTGGACCAATAGCTTTCTCCTTCTTATCACCGACAGTGATCTATGGTATGCTGTGATTCCAGGTTTTGGCAAAATCCTTATAACAGAGGCTGGAGACCAAACATGGAGTGGCAATTGTCTTGAGATAAGAGCTCGTCAGTGTAATGATTTGGCTCTGCAACCAGACTTTTGAGAATTCGATGATATACACATCTCGCCCAGTCTCAAAAATTGAAGAAAGTGCTCAGGAGGCATTACAGTTTACTTTGTGTTAAGACCCAGTTGCAATCATCTGGGTTTCTGGAAAACTCCATTCTTGGACTGAGAAGTAGTCCTCAGACTAAATTCACAGCAGAAGACTGAAGCTTGACAGGTTTTCTTAGTTCAATGCCTGGATAACTGGAAAAGGAGAGTTCTCGTCTCCAGATGTTAGAACCTTCCAGATGGTCTTGATCAAAGCACTTCATAGAAGAAGGAACTTTTTTTCCTACAGAGTTTGTGACTTGCCTAAGGTCAGCTGCCCCTCCCCCAACTAAGGCTGTAAGTAGTTCTGACTACTTGAATATATGGCTCAGTCTTCTGTTTTGCAAATAGGGTCAGGACTCTGATGAATCCCATCGCTGAGAGGATCACATTCTTATCCCCATCCTATCCCCAGTAGGGGGTCACTGACCAGAGAGAGGTAGAGTGCTCTGGGTCTCACCCAGCCCAGTTCATATGCCTGCCTCTGGTTTGGCAGCACACACAGTTCCCACAGAAGGTGGGGGGGGGGGCAGCCAACAAAGATCACAGTGTCTGCATCAACATAAAGGTTTGGATATGGCCCTGAGTAAATATTTTAGGCAACACACACACTTGGCTTTCAATAGGAATATCGTGGTTGGCCTTATCGATAAGGAAGCTGTGATATAGAGAGGCTGTTCGGTGTTCAGTTGGAGCATCAGAAAGGGAAGGCACGTTCTTGAGTCCTTAGGTTCCAAATCCATTTTTTTAGTACATACCGCTCATTAACTCAAGGAGACTCCTTTTTATCTGTTTGTTTTGCTTTATTTAATATAAGTTAGTTAACATGTAATGGGTTATTAATTTGAGTGTAGAATTTAGTGATTCATCAGTTGCCTGGAACACCCAGTGCTCATAACATCAAGTGCCCTTCTTAATGCCCATCACCCAAATACCTTATCCTCCCAACTTATCTCCTCTCCAGTAACTCTCAGTTTGTTCCCTATAATTAAGACTCTCTTAGGGTTTGTCTCCCTATCATTTTTTTTTTTAAGATTTTATTTATTTGACAGAGAGAAACACAGCCAGAGAGGGAACATAAGCAGGGGGAGTGAGAGAGGGAGAAGCAGGCTTCCCGCAGAGGAGGGAGCCCGATGTGGGACTCGATCCCGGGTCTCCGGGATCATGTCCCGAGCCGAAGGCAGTCACTTAACCAACTGAGCCACCCAGGTGCCCCTCATTTTTTATTCTATTTTATTTTTCCTTCCCTTCCCCTATGTTCATCAGTTTGTTTCTTAAGTTCCACATATGAGGGAACTCTTATGGTGTTTGTCTTTCTCTAAGCAATTTATTTCATTCAACATTAACCTCTCTAGCTCCATCCATGTTGTTTCAAATGGCAAGATTTCATTCTTTTTTGTGGCTGAGTAATATTCCAGTGTGTGTGTGTATGTACACACACCACATCTTCTTTATTCATTCGTCAGTCGATGGGTATCTCGGCTCTTTCCATAGTTTAGCTATTGTGGACATTGCTGCTATAACCTTGGAGGAGCACGTGCCCCTTCGGATTACTATGCTTGTATCCTTTGGATAAATACCTAATAGTGCGATTGCTGGGTCGTAGCGTAGCTCTATTTTTAACTTTTTGAAGAACCTCCATGCTGTTTTTCAGAGTGGTTATACCAGTTTGCATTTCCACCAACAGTGTAAGACGGTTCCCCTTTCTCCACATCCTCACCAACATCTGTTGTTTCCTGAGTTGTAAATTTGTGTCATTCTGACAGGTGGTATCTCTTTTGTGGTTTTGATTTGTATTTCCCTTCTGAAGTCTATTCTTTCTGCTTAGTAACATTAGTAACATTAGTAATCACTTACTGAATGCTTATGAGACACCAGCCCTTATGATTTTTTTTAAAGTAATCTCTATGCCCAACATGGGGCTCTGACTCAAGTCCCCTGAGACCGAGTCACATGCCCCCACCAATTGGCCAGCCACGTACCCCTGATAGCAACATGTTTTTGTTTCTAAGACCATATTGAACATTTTTAATTGAAAAATTTAAATATAATTTTTAAAAAATGAACCAAATTTACATATTTAAAAAAGTTAAATAGTTCTACAGCCTTTATGGTGAAAATAGTCTAGTCTTCTCCTTTTCCATCCCTAATTCCTTTTTTTTTTTTAATCAATTAGTCAACAAATAGTACATCATTTTTTTCCGATCCATCCCTAATTCCTATCAAGAGGCAAACACTTGGGGCACCTGGGTGGCTCAGTCATTTAGTGTCTGCCTTCAGCTCAGGTCATGATCCCAAGGTCCTGGGATCGAGTCCTGCATCAGGCTCCCTGCTCAGTCGGAAGCCTGCTTCTCCCTCTCCCACTCCTCCTGCTTGTGTTCCCTCTTTTCCTGTGTCTCTCTGTCAAATAAATAAATAAAATCTTAAAAAAAAAAGGGAATCTTAAAAAAAAAAAAGAGGCAAATGCTTTCAATCTTTTTTGTGGTTCTTTAGCCATTTCCCCTGGGTTCTAAATGACATGGTTATACAGCTATGTCTTGATATTTTAATTTTGGATCTATATTGGCTTCTTTCTACAAAGAATGAGGACTTAGCTCTTTTGTAGCTTTTGTCTTTCCCCTATTGTTCCCTTTCACCCAACCTCCCAGAGAATTAACATATCCTTTTTAAAAATATATTTAGCAGGTACTTAACCGGCTAAGCCACCCAGGCAACCAACCCCTTTTAAAAATATTTTATTTACTACTATATTCAGTGCTTCTTTCCTGTACATTTTTTCTATAGAGTGTTAGTAGCTTATACCCTGTAGTATTTTTTTTTAATAAAAGGGTGTATAAGAGATAAAAAATTTAAAACTGTGGAAGTCCAAAAATGTCTATTTTCTATCCCACACTTGATTGATAGGTATTCTGGGTGCAGTTCTAGTTTGGGAACGGTTTCCCTTTAAATTGTTAAAGGAATTGTCCCTTGTGTTCTAGGTTCCAAAGAAGACTGCTGTCACTGTAAGCCCTGATTTTTTGTATGTGACTTGCTTTTTTCTTTCTCTTTAGAAGCTTTTAGCGTCATCTCTATCTTTGGCAGGATATGGGATATATAATACATATTTTGAATTAGTAACAAATTCACATTGTTCAGAATTCAAAAGGGTATAAAAAGGTGTGAAGTGAAAATCTTCCCACTCCTGTGTGCTAGCAATTTAGTCTCTTTCCAGAGGCAACCGGTCTTAGAACTTTCTCAGGCATTTGCAGAGATATTCTGTAATGCGCGCGCGTGCGTGCACAGACACACACACACACACACACACACACACACACATATTTATACAGATTGTATTTTCCAAAGACAACTCTGTGATATATTTTCTCCCACTTGCTCTTTTTCCAGTATGACTTTGGTACTCTTCCCAATGAGAACGATGTTTATTATGTTCCCTCCCCTAGATGGGAGGACATTTGTGACTCTCTCACCCAGGAGAATATGGTGGTAGGGACCAGACCAGTTTCTGGCCCCAGGCCTTAAGAACGTGGCAGCCACCTTGTCTTGCCTCTTTTGATACTTGCTCTTGAAATCTAGCCACCATGTTGTGAGAGAGCCCAGGCCACAAGGAGAGGCTATGCGGAGGCCAATTTAGCTGAGGGGTCCTGTAGAGGTTCCAGCCCACGTGAGCATTTATCGCCAGACCCATGACTAAAGTCGGATAATACCAGCCTCCAGGTATCAAGTCCTTCCAAGTCTTTTCTGCCTGGGTCCCAGAGGCTGTGGCAGAGCAGAGACAATCTGTCCCTGTGCCCTGTTGGAAATCTTGGCCTACAGGACTTGTGAGCATAATAAAATGGATATTTTATTATGTTTGAGCTGGTTGGTTACACAGAACTATAACTAATACACATATTCTATATCTTGTCCTGTGCCTTTTTATTTTTTTATTTTTTAAAGATTTTATTTATTTATTTGACAGAGAGATCACAAGTAAGCAAAGAGGTAGGCAGAGAGAGAGGAGGAAGCAGGCTCCCTGCTCGAGCAGAGAGCCTGACGCTGGCCTCGATCCCAAGACCCTGAGATCATGACCTTGATCCCAAGACCCTGAGATTATGACCTGAGCCGAAGGCAGAGGCTTTAACCCACTGAGCCACCCAGGCACCCTATGCCTTGCTTTTTAAACTAATATACCTTCCGGGATACCTGGCTGGTTCAGAAGGTAGAGCATGTGACTCTTGACCTTGGGGTGGTGATTTTGAGCCCCATGTTGGGTGTGGAGAGAACTTAAAAATAAAGATCTTAAAATTTTTTTAAAAATATACTTTATATTTCAGTTCATAAATAACACAGACCTCATTCTTTTTCAGCCTTGTATAGTATGCTAGTTTATAGATAACACTATAGTTTATTTAACCTATCTTCTCTTGATATAGGTTTAAAAAATGATTCATTAAAACAATGCTGAAGAGAATAATATTATACATAAGTATTGTCACATGTATTTATGTATAGGAAAAAAATTTGGAAGTAAAATTTCTGGCCAAAAAATATATGTATTTTTTTAAGTTACCTCTATACCCAAAGTGGGGCTCTCTCAAGTGTTCTCTTACAGGTAAATGGAGAGAGGTAATCTTTATTTTTTTTTAAATTTTTATTTAAAAAAAAAGATTTTATTTATTTATTTGATAGAGAAACACAGCTAGAGAGGGAACACAAGTAGGGGGAGTGAGAGAGGGAGAAGCAGGCTTCCCGCCAAGCAGAGAGCCTGATGTGAGGCTCGATCCTGGGACTCTGGAATCATGACCTGAGCCGAAGGCAGACGCTTAATGACTGAGCTACCCAGGCACCCTGAAATCTTTATTTTTTATAACTATTTTATCTTATTTTAAGAGTTTATTTATTTATTTGAGAGAGAGAGAGCATGAACAGGGGGAGAAGTAGAGGGAGAGGGAGAAGGGGTTGGATCCCAAGCCCCTGGGATCATGACCTGAACCAAACGCAGACACTTAACTGACCGCGTCCTCCAGGAGTCTCTAAATAAAACCTGTAAAAAAAAGTTGTTAGTCTTATAGGTTAAAAGGTATTTCAGTGATATTTAGTTAATATTTCTCTAATTAATTAAGTTGGTCATTTTTTCATTTTTTAAGGGTCATTTAAAATTCCCTTTATGTGAATTCTTGCCAGTTTTTCTATTAAGCTATCTTTTTCTTATTGTTTTGTAGGAGCTCTTTATGTTTGAGAAAGAAGAACCCTTTATTTTAATGTGAGCTACAACTAATTTATCCCATTGTTGTTTGACTTTTGAATTTGTTTCTAATTCTGCTTGATGATTGAAATTTCATGATAACCTGCCATTAGCCCATCAATGAACTATTTTTGTTCTGATAAATATTGTTATGTTATTCCTTTAATAAAGTCCTCCCTTTAGTTCCTTTTTTTCTGTTTTTCTAGAATTTCTCTTACTTGGATTTTAAACTCCTTGGATTTTCCTTCTGATTTTCTTTCTTTTTTTTTTAAGGTTTATTTATTTATTTGAGAAAGAGAATACCTGGAGGAGGGGAGTTGTGGGGGAGTGCGTGGTGGTGGTAGTGGTGGGAGGGGCAGAAGGAGAGGGAGAGAAAGTCTTAAGCAGACTCCACACTGAGTGCTGGGCCTGATACAGGGCCTCATCCCACAACCCTGAGATCATGACCTGAATCAAGATTTCGTCATTTAACCAACTGCACTAGCAAGGCGCCTCTCTTCTGATTTTCTTCTTTTTTTTTATATTTTCTGTTATTGATAGAAAATACATTCAACTTTATCTTCTGATTTGTTAATTAGTGTTTTTTTCACTTTAGCTATTGTATTTTAAACTTCTAACAGCTCTTTCTTGTTTTCTGGTTATTCCTTTATTTTCATAGCATTCTGTTTTTGTTTTATGGATGAATGATATTTCTTGTTTTTCTGAGGTTATTTATGATAATGTTTTGAAAATTTTTTCTGCTCTCTGCTTTACGTGTTTTATCCCCCAGATTCTTTTATTCTGTGTCTTGTTTGCTTTGCTCTCTGTCTTTCTGTTAGAGGTTCTCCCACTCATGTCTGGTAATGTCTGGATATCCAAGAAAGAACTTTTCAAGAACTCACCAGAAATTCTAGGTTTGTATGTGGCAGGGGTCAGTATTCATTGATTTGTGGGATTCAATGTAGAGAGATAAGACAATACATTTTTTTAAAATAGAAATTCCAATGTCAATGTCTATATTTTTCTGGAGCTATTCAGTTTCCACAGAAACATAACCTCCAATCTTCTCCCAGGGGGTATATGTCTGGCTGTCAATGTTTTGAATGCCAAAGGGAAAGAGAATTGGAAGACTCATTCAAAATTTCAACCTTCATTAAATCCTCATTTTCTCTATAATCCCTCACCCATACTTTCACTTGTATCTGCTATGCACAAACTTTAAGCTTTTATGTCTCAACCTTGCAGATATTAATAAGCCTTTGACTTTTGCCAGAGTTAGAGAGTAGAAGTTGCCTGGCTAGGCAGGGAGAGGGAATTGGGGAACCCAGAGGGTTTAGCCATTTCTTATAGAGCCTTTCAATACTCCTTTCTTTTTCAACCTTATACATACTCCTGCTTTCAAAGGTATCATCCTCCTCCTAACCCAGAGAATACTTTTGGTTTAGGATGAGGAGAATCCATCCTTATTTACCCTATAATCACAATATATTGCCTATCCTATAATCACAATTTAATGTCTATCCATTCTTTCAAAGCCTTGGCCTCTGAAATTCAAAATCAGATAACTATGCTCCTTTTCTCTGCTTTCTACTCTTATACCTCTTACATAATGATCTGTATGACTGAATGGGACCAAAGGCCAATGGTAAAAGGGGATACTTGGGAAAAACCTTAGTTAAGATTTCAAAAAATATTGTTCTATCACACTATTATTTTATAGTATCATCACAGTTCAAGCTTCTATAACAAAACAGTATAAATGGGGTGGCTTGAACAATGGAAGTTTAGTGCTCATAGTTCTAATAGTTCTAGAGGCTGGAAAGTCCAAGATCAAGGTGCTGGCTAATTTGGTCCCTCTTTCTGGTTTGCAGAGAGCTGCCTTCTTGCTTTATCCTTACATGGCGGAGAAAGAGAACGCCTACCTCATGTCTTACATAAAAGGGCACAATTCCCATTCATGGAGTTCCACTCTTATGACCTAATTACTTTCCAAAGATCCCATCAGGGATTAGGGATTAAACATATGAATTCTGGGGAACACAAACAGTCTATGGTCCGTACCTCTTAGGGAAAGTCATTTGGCATCTCAGTTACATTTTCTGTTTAATCCTCTCCCCAACTCATTCTACAGATAAACAAATGGGTTTGGAGAAATTAAATAATTTGTCCAAAGTCACACAGCTACGGTGTCACAGAGCAGGATTTGATACCTGATTTAACATGAAGCCAATGAACTTTCCATCGTAGCAAGTGGCCTCTTGTGAATTCATAAGTAACAACAATAAACTAGGATCTCTGCTTCCTGCTTAACTAGACATTAAGGGAAATTTGATTCTAAGATTCATGAACAATATTTATTATTGCTTTTTGTGTTGATTTTTTTTAAAGATTTTATTTATTTATTTGACAGAGAGAGATCACAAGTAGGCAGAGAGTCAGGCAGAGAGAGCAGAGGAAACAGGCTCCCTGCTGAGCAGAGAGCCCGATGCAGGCCTCGATCCCAGGACCCTGAGATCATGACCTGAGCCGAAGGTAGAGGCTTCAACCCACTGAGGCACCCAGGTGAACTTGTGTTGATTTTTTTAAAAAGATTTTATTTATTTATTTATTTGACACACACACAGAGAGAGATCACAACTAGGCAGAGAGGCAGGCAGAGAGAGGAGGAAGCAGGCTCCCTGCTGAGCAGACAGCCAGATGTGGGCTTTAATCCAGGACCCTGAGATCATGACCTAGGCCGAAGGCAGAGGCTTAACCCACTGAGCCACCCAGGCGCCCTTGTGTTGATTTTAATTTATAACATACATCCTCTTGTTGTCTAGAATCTTTAATGACCATCACATGTATTGCAACTAATCAAATATATTTGACGAGCTGAGTATTTGTGTTGTTAAGCAGCATATGTATTTACTATCCAAGCATCTAGCAATTAACTTTCCATGCTGACACAGTTTCTAACGAAGTCTAATTATGGATGCCTTTTAAGCAGTATACTAAATGACACAGGTTTCCTGATTTTTACCGAGTCTCTTATAATTCTCTGCACCCTGAATCGAACCACTCAAAGGTGATACTGGTAGAGGTGAATTCTGCCTCTGGAAGTTTCTGGATTCCTCTGGAAGAGGAAGATTTTGTCTCTTAGAGACTTTAGGACTTAACACAAAACCAATCGATTCCCAGTCATGTTCATTTCTTCCTCAGATGCTCAGAACTAGGAGGGTCCTTCTCCTGAGGTTAGACCTAACGGTACAGAAAAGAAGGCAGGCAAAGGAAGGGAAGTGAGAAAGGAGAAGGAACCCAGAGATTGCCCCATCAATCACAGGAGATCACGGAAGCTAACATGGATAATACAAATGTTAATGGCTCTCTATGGGGTCTCTTGGCTTGGTGAGCCTACCTTATATTTAGCTCTACCTTATATTTGTCTCCACCCCTACCAGCACCTCTCCCTAATCTGAGTCTTTAGCAAGAAGTTGATCTGATCTACCAAGAAATGGTAGTTTGGACTAGGTGTCAGTCATAGGTGAATCCATCAGCCATGGAGAGCCATTATTTAGTCCCAAGGAGAACTATGCATAGGAAGGTTTACTATGAGACCTTCCCAACTTCCCATTCAGGGTTTGGCTTTCTATTTCCCTGCTGTTTACCATTTCCAGTGTCTATGTTATCTTCAAGTCCCACAGAGACCTGTCTGTCTCTCATCAAGTTCTGGTGAAAAGATTTCCCTGCTGTTCACCATCTCCAGTGTCTATGTTATCTTCAAGTCCCACAGAGACCTGTCTCTCATCAAGTTCTGGTGAAAAGATTGTGTGATTAAGGTGCCATGTTGCAGTACAGGACAAGACAATAAGCAAGGCTCTAGAGCCAAGAGGAGACCTTAAAATGGTGGCATTTCAGGCACCATGACAGATAAAGCATTGGCATTTCCAATTCGTATTTGCTCTGGAACCAACTTACAACAGTAGAATAAACGAAAGTAAGGTCCGAAAGTCTAAAACATTCCCTGATGCTCCAAGGATAGGCTTTTGAGACCTCCTGAGGGGTGCTTTCAGGGTCATGTGTTGGAGAGAAGTCTTCCCAAATTCCAAGTCAACACATCAACTCTTCTAAAACCCTCAGTTTTTCTAGCATCCTTGTTTAGATGTGGTCATGTGACCTGGGAAGGTGAACAAACCTTTCTATAATGGGAAATACACTTTCCTCAGATTAGTTCAATTGGCCTCCAAGTCAGCATCCTCTTGCCAGAGAAGCAGAAAGTCCATGGGTTTTACTGCTTTATTAAAAAAAAAAAAGAAAAGGAAAGAAAAAAAAAAGGCTCTCCTGTTGTGAATATGTCAATCAGCAAAAGCGTCTGTTCCTAAAATGATGAGTAGCTCAGGGTTTCAAATGCAGTTATTTTGTTTCAGTTAGTGCTGTGATTAACTGTAATCATTCTGCAACAGGTGATCTTTCATTAGTAAATATTTTATTTTTCAGCCATGTAACAAAAATTCACAGTGATGATGTGACTCTGGGTAGGAAAACTGAGTAATTTCATAGGCTTATGTATTTTTTGTGGCTGATATGGTTAGGGTTATATTATATGTGATGCTGTGTGACCTATTAAGTTTGGTTACAGGGATTTTCTGCAAAAGGGGGTGACTGTCTGTATTACACATGAAGTCTGCTGGCCCCCTTCATCTCTCTCCTCTTCTCTTGTTTCCCTGCACTTTTGCTTTTCCTCCCATGTGTTTGGCTTTCGTTTCACTAGATGACTGTAGCAAGGTGGGGAGAGCAGATGATTCTTTGGAGAGTGAGAAGAAAATATTAAAATATTTATTTATATTTGTTTTTTTCAAAAATATAAAGATATTATGCTTTGCTGATATTCACCATATGGTTCGATCCCTGGTGCTCTCGCTTGTGTGGAGTTTGAGTAATGGTGTCCCTTGTCAGAAAGCATCCTGACGAAAGTGTTCCCATGTCAGGAGAGCCCCCAGTCACAGGGTGTGTGGTGGCAGCCTCTTGTTCTCCAGGCCATTTTGACCTATTGTAATTTACAAGAGCAGAGTTTCAGGGATTTATAGATTCTGCTTTCTAGCTTCATTAAAATGTCTGCCTTGTCCATGCATAAGTGGTTAAAGAGATTCCTGTAAAGAAATTATGGTTGACAATAGAGCAGATAATGTAAGCTCAGGAAAGCATGAGAGTGGTCAAGGGGACCCCTTCTGTGATCCTTATCTGAACTTTTTGTCATCTCATGTGTTCCTAAGACCTAGCTTCCTATAACATGAGAGAAAACTTGGGAGACAGTCCAGTCTTGCCACCTTGGCCACTGATCTTCTTTCTGTATATGACATTATTTTGATAGAATTTTACTATTTTCTTTTCTAAAAAAAATTATTTATTTATTTGAAGGGGAAAGAGAGAACGTGCACAGGCACAAGTTGGGGGAAGGGCAGATGGAGAGAATCCCAAGCCAACTCCTCACTGAACACAGAGCCCTGCGCAGAGCTTGATCTCACAACCACGCGATAATGACCTGAGCCAAAACCAAGAGCTGGCGGCTTAACCAACTGAGCCACCCAGCACCTGAGAATTTTATGATTTTCAATTTCAGAGATTGATTATATCTAACATCCCCCCCCTAAGTCTAGGTCTTTCTCCTGCCTGTTCACTAGCACTCTTTGGTAATATGGTTTCTGTAGAGTGCCACGTCATGGACAGAATGGTCCCATTTTTTTTTTAAAGATTTTATTTATTTATTTGACAGAGAGAAACACAGCCAGAGAGGGAACACAAGCAGAGGGACTGAGAGAGGGAGAAGCAGGCTTCCCGCCGAGTAGGGAGCCCGATGTGGGGCTTGATCCTGGGTCTCCAGGATCATGACCTGAGCCGAAAGCAGTCACTTAACCAACTGAGCCACCCAGGTGCCCTAGAATGGTCCCATTTTAACATATTTTTTTCAATTAGATAAAACATTGTATTATTTATTTATTTATTTATTTTTAAATTTTAATTTCTTTTTTTTTTAAGATTATATTTATTTATTTGACAGAGAGGGAGACAGACACGGAGAGAGGGAACATAAGCAGGGTGAATGGGAAAGGAAGAAGAAGGCTTCCTGCTGAGCAGGGAGCCTGAGGCGAGGCTCAATCCCAGGACCCTGAGATCATGACCTGAGCTAAAGGCAGACACTTAATGACTGAGCTTTTGCGGCCAACGCAGCAACACGAACGGAGACCTACAGGCAAGGAGATGGTGAAACGGAGGCGAAAGAAAAGAGATGGGGACAGGAGGGGCAAAGTGGATCGTGTCCAAACAGTGCCGATTTTATTCAAGGCTACAAGCTATTATATAGTGAACAGTGCATAATCATGCAGAAACATCTATAGTGGGAAAGTTAGAGGAAGAATTCCATCCATACCCCCATATCTCTTTCCCATGACAACGATTCTCTTTGTTCCCACCAAACTACTATCAATAAAGAAAAAAGGAGGCACAGCACATACCTACATGTTTATGTCTATATCAGAACACGATTAACTGGCCTTCGACTTGCAAGGGAAGAGGCCCAGATAGGCAGGTGCCAGGAGTTTTACTCAACTATTAACTTTAGCCTAGCCTGGGCGAAAACACCCAGGCTGGCGAGTTCAGGAGCTCTTACTCAACTGTTGACGCCAGCCTGGCTCTGGACTTCCCACACTGAGCCACCCAGGCACCCCTAGTTTTTAATTTTTTTTTAAAAGATAAGACTCCACACCCAACGTGGAGCTTGAACTCACAACCCTGAAATCAGGAGTCACATGCTATATCAACCAAGCCAGTCAGGCACTCTTTGAAACATACTTTAAAAATTATTATTAAAAGTAATGTATTTTCACTACAGAAAATAGTTACTCAAAAGGAAGAAAATTAAAGTGAACCAAAATCACACCTCTAGGAGATAGTCACAGTTGACAGTTTTTTCTATTCATAAATATACCTTTCTTTTTTTCTTACAAAAGTGGATTTTTAAAAAAGATTTTATTTGTTTATTTGAGAGAGAGTGAGTGAGAAAGAGCATGAGAGGGGAGAGGGTCAGAGGGAGAAGCAGACTCCCCGTGGAACTGGGAGCCCGATGTGGGGCTCGATCCCAGGACTCCAGGATTATGACTTGAGCCCAAGACAGTTGTTTAACCAACTGAGCCACCCAGGTGCCCCCGAAAAGTGGATTTTAGTATATATTCCATCTATATATATTTATGAACCACTTGAAAATTTTGGGGTAGTAATCCATGCTATGGATTAGTTGAATTTTAGCTGCTTCAAAATTGTCTGTAGACAGTTGAAAGTCAGACTAAAAATGTCTTCCTTAATCCAAATTTCATGCTTCTATTTTCTTTTATTAATTTTATAACCTTTTGCTCTTTTCATGGTGAAGAAAATTTTGTGTTATCCATTGGTTGTGTGCTCCATCAGAATTCTCAGCCTGGCGGTTGGCTTCTGGGAAAGATTTCAGTCTTTCATGACCACGGTAATCTCCGCTTTCTGAAGAAGCCAGGAAGCCCTGCCAGATGCAGAAAAATGCAGAGTGAGCAAGAGAGGCTCCGCCGCAAGCTTCTGCTTGGCTTTTCCTTTTCCATTCACTTCTAATCTCGTTATACTCATGACTCACACCCTAGGCTGAGCCCTGGATGTTTGTCCCCAACAAGGAGAAAAACAAAGGAGAGTGGGCGATGGGGACCCAGAAGATATATCCATATCCAAATCCCCAACATCTGGGTGACGCGGTGTGACTATCTAGTAGGGGCAGAAGGAAAGCAATTCTTTTGAATGGAATTTGTGTCTGCAGAGGGAATTGTGGCCTTGCTTGATTTTATTTAATTTTTTAAATTTTTTATTATTTATTTATTTTTTTGTAGACAAACCATGTCCCAGTTACTATGCTTTTGAGAAGCCAATGGCTGGGCTCTGTCTTTGTCATCCCTTGATCCGCATATGACCCAGGACCATGTCTTTTACCTAGTCACTCAGTAAACATGTGCTGTTGTTTGGGTCGATCATCATGATAATAGGGTAGCCTGCATTGCACACGCTGTAGCTGTAGGGAATCTCAGAAAAAAGAGCAGATTTGGATAATTAACAGGTGATGCCATTGTGTACAAAGAAAACTCAAGGGTTGACAGATAATTACTGGAATTGGCCAGAGAATATAGCCAGGTGGCTGGATGTGTAGGTAAGAGTCAGTTGATTTTCTCTCAGATTGTAGTGGCATGAATGGTGGTTCCCAGAAGATATATCCATATCCAAATCCCCAGAACCTGAACAGATTACTTTATACAGAAAAAGGGTGAATATTGCCTTATTTGGTGAATAATGTAATTACATTAAATATTTTGAGAGGAAAAGCCTATCTTGGATTATCCAGATGAACCCTAAATGCAATGACAAGAGGAAGGCAGAGGGACATTAGACACAGAGGAAGTGGTGGGGTGAAGAGGGGTGCAGAGACTGGAGCGATGTACTAAGCACTGGACAGCTTCCAGAAGCCAGAAGAGGCCAGCAAGTGTTCTTCCTGAGAGCCCAGGGAAGGAGCATGGCCCCACCACGTTTTGTATTTCTAGCCTTCAAAACTGCGAGAGAATAAATTCATGTTGTTTTAAAGCCACCAGATTTGTAGTGATTTGTTACAGCAGGCTAGGAAAAGTAATACAAGAGCACACGGAAAATCGGGATGTTGTGTTTAAGTGAATGTGCTCTGGAGGAGGACTTCCTTTTCTTTCTTTCTCTCCTTCTTTTCTTTTCTTTTAAGATTTAATTGATTTATTTCACACACACACATACACACACACACAAGAACATACAAGCCAGGGGGAGCAGAAGCAGGAGAAGCAGGCTGCCCACTGAGCAGGGAGCCTGATGTAGGGCTTGATCCCAGGACCCTGGGATCATGACCTGACCTGGAGACAGATGCCTAACGGCTGAGCCACCCAGACGCCCCTTTTTAGAGAAGCTTGACAACTGATTCTAAATCTATTGTGGGAAAGCAAATATCCCAAACTAGCCACTACACACCTCAAGAAATCAAATACATAGTTTGTCCATATGTTAGACTACTATGTGGCAAGGGAAACAAACACTGGTTTTATCTTTAAACTTTATATTAAAAAAAACTTTTAGAAAGGGAAAGAAACACCGAATGATACTTAACTTATGCTTTCATTATAGTAAGGCTTTCGTGGAGCAGTCTTATTTCAATGTTTCTCTGAGTAGTTGCAGTTTTATAACTACCAAAATATAACCTTCCACTTTTCTCACTTCAGTATGGTCACTGAATTCCCCTCTCCCACCAAGGTTATGTGTCTGTATTTGTGTAGTTGTTTCATAGGACCTACTGCATTGCACACAGAAGCTATCCAGCCATGGGGTGCCTGGGTGGCTAGGTAGGTTAATCAGCTGACTCTTAATCTCAGCTTGGATCTTGAGCTCAAGGTTGTAAATTGAGGCCCTGTGTTGGGCTCCATACTGGGTAGGGAACGTACATTAAAAAAAGAAAAAGTTATCCAGCCAGGAAGACATATCAGAAACTTGGGAGGCTTTAAAAAATCCACTGCCCACCCTCCCCTTCATTTAATAAGCTTCTCTGAGTGGAACAGAAGGGAATCTGTCCTCCTGCTTTTCTCATCCACCTTGGCAGAGAATCACTGCAGTGTGCTGAGAGATGATCATTGTATTAGCTCTGTATGAAAAAAACAAAGTGTTGAAAGTGTTGAGAACCAGTGATCTAAAAGAAAGGATGACATTCTTTTCCCTTAAAGGTTTTGCTTTCTCTAATGGATTTTAGATTGGAGCTGAGTCACAAACTTGCTGTAAAGAAATTTGATGTTGAACTTGAGGACAGTTTCTAAGATTAGAATAGGAGAAGGGTTATGAGTCAATGCCCACAGGCAGAATCAGATAACGGGGTGGGGGTCACTTTCTCTATGGGGAAACTCGCACTGTGTGGAGACAGGTGCACTAGTAGTGGCCCCTGGAGACTTGACATCTGGATGTTGCTTTGACTACTCATAAGCAAGAGCTCCCCGAACACAGACAGTTCAAAACACTTGTGTCCCTGTAGAAGCGACGATTATAGTCACAGCCAAGCACTCAAAACCAACTGCATTGCTAGTGAGGCCATTAAAATGTTGGAAAATAAATACTGGCATTTATGGAATCTCTAGCCCAATCCCCAATATTATGTATTCCTCCAATTTGAAAATCCAGCATTTTAAAAATGAAAACAAAACCAAGAACAGAAACATAAAAAAAACCTTTATATTTTTATACTTAAACTTTATATAAATCCAAGGGATTTTTTTTTCTTTTTTTGCACCAAGACATAAATATTTTTTAGACTTAATCATGAAGATGGAAGATTGTTCAATTGCAAGGCAGTGTTGAGGAATGAATGGAATTTATTGAATTTATGTTCTGTATTATACTTTTATGCTACTGGGGAAAGAACTGACAGGTGGAGAAAGTTATTAACTTCTTGTGTGTATTAAAACAACACTTGAAGGCAACTGACTTTAGATAAGACAAAAATAATCATTATAGCCTGTGATGTTACTTTAGTTTAAATCCAGGCTGCCCTGAAGCTCAAATAGAGATAAGGAGCAAGGGTAGGAGGAATGTTTTCATTGAAGTTGTAACTTCAAATAGTGAGAGGCTCTTGGGAGGTTATCCTGTCCATTCTCAGTCTTTGACAGGATTATAGTTAAATCAGCTCAAGCACATGGCAATCCATCTTATTTCTAAAATTGCCAAATTGCCCACTCAAGAAATTCCATATGATTCTCTCCATGGTTCTTTCTATAATCTTACTTTTCTTTTCCTTTCTTTTTCTTTCTTTTTAAATCATCCATCACTATACAAAGCTAATGCAATATTACTGACTATATTCTCCATGCTGAACATTGTATCTCCTTGATGTATTTATTTTATAACTGGAAGATTGTACTTCTTACTCCCTTTCATCCTTGTTGCCCCCCCACCCAACCCTTGCCTCCTAGGGCAGCAATCAATCTTTTCTCTGTTTGTATGGGTCTGGGTTTTGTTTTGTTTGCTTGTTTTGTCAGATGATTTTTCTGCATCTATTGAGATGATCATATGATTTTTATCCTTCATTTTGTTAATGTGTATCACATTGATTGATTTGCAAATGTTGAGCCATCCTGCATCCCTAGAATAAATCCCATTTGATCATTGTATATGACCATTTTAATATATTGTTGAAATCAGTTTGCTGATATTTAGTTGGGGACTTTTGCACTTATGCACATCAAGGATATTGGCCTGTAGTTTCCTTTTTTTTGTGGTGTCTTTTTCTTATTGATATCAGAGTAATGCTGCCCTCATAAAATATGTTTGGAACTACTCCTTCCTCTTTAATTTTTTGGAAGAGTTTGAGGGTGAGTATTAAATCTTTGGTGTTTGGTAGAATTCACCAGTGAAGTCATCTGGTCCTGGACTTTTGTTTGTTGGGAGAGTTAATCTCCTTACTAGTAACTGGTATATTCAGATTTCCTATTTCTTCATAACTCAGTCTTGGAAAAATGTAAGTTTCTAGGAATTTGTCAATTTCTTCTAGGTTGTTAAGTTTGTTGGCAGGTACTGGTTTGTAGTTTCTTATGATCCTGGTATTTCTGAGTATCGGTTGTAACTTCTTTTTCATTCTTTTTATTTTACTTCTTTGAACTTTCTCTCTCTCTCTCTCCAGAGAACTGGCTCTTTGTTCGTTTGTTTGTTTGTGGATCTTTTCTATTGTCTTTTCAGTCTCTATTTCATTTAAATCCTTCCTTCTACAAACATTAGGCTTTGTTGTTCCTTTTCTAGTTCCTGTAGGTGTAAAGTTAGATTATTTATAAGAGATTTTACTTATTTCTTCAGGCAGGCCTGTATTGCTATGGACTTTGCTCTCACAATCACTTTTACTGCATCCACAGATTTTAGTCTGTCATATTTCTGGGGCACCTGGGTGGCTCAGTCGTTAAGAGTCTGCCTTTGGCTTAGGTCATGATCCCAGGGTCCTGGGATGGAGCCCTGCATCAGGCTCCCTGATCAGCAGAAAGTCGGCTTCTCCCTCTCCCACTCCCTCCTGCTTATGTACCTACTCTTGCTATCTCTCTCTCTGTCAAATAAATAAATAAAATTATAAAAATTTCTGTTTTCATTATCTCTAGGTATTTTTAAATTTCTCTTTTGATTTTTTCTATGACTCAGTAGTTGTTCAATAATATGCTGTTTAATTTTCATGTATTTGTAGTTTTTCCAGTTTTCTTTTTGTGATTGTTTTCTAGTTTCATACCATTTTGGTCAGAAAAGATGCCTGGAAAGAAAGAAAGAAAGAGAGAAAGAGAGAAAGGGAGAAAGGGAGAAAGGGAGAAAGGGAGAAAGAGAGAAAGAGAGAAAGGAAGAAAGGGAGGGAGGGAAGGAAGGAGGGAGGGAGGGAGGGAAGGAAGAAAGAAAGGAAAGAAAGAGGGAGGGAGGGAAAGAAAAAAGAAAGAAAGAGAAAGAAAGAGAAAAAAGAAGAAAGAAAGAGAAAGAAAGAGAGAAAAAAGGAAAAAGAAAGAAAGAAAGAGAGAGAGAGAGAGAGAAAGAAAGAAAAAGAAGAGAAGATGCTTGGTGTGATTTCAGTCTTCCTGAATTTATTGAGACTCATTTTGTAGCCCAACATGTGATCTGTCCTGGAGAATGTTCTATAGGAGTTTGAAAAGAATGTGCATTCTGCTGCTTTTGTATGAAATGTTCTGTATATATCTATTAAGTCCATCAGGTCTAATGTATTGTTTAAGGCTGATGTTTCCTTATTGATTTTCTGTCTGGATAATCTATTCATTGATGCAAGTGAGGTATTAAAGTCCTCTAGTACTATTATATTGCTGTCAACTTCTCCCTTTAGGTCTATTAATATTTGCTTTATATATTTTGGTGCTCCTATGTTAGATGCATAAATATTTATAAATGTTATCTTTTTGCCATATTGACCCCTTTGTCATTGTGTAATGCTCATCTTTGTCTTTTATTACAGTCTTTTTCTTTTGAAGTCTATTTTGTCTGATATGAGTATGACTACCCCAGCGTTCTTTTGGTTTCCATTTGCATGACACATATTTTTCTATCCCTTCATTTTCAGTCTATGTGTTCTTACTTCTGAAGTGAGTCTTTTGCAGGCAGCATATAAATGAGTCTTCTTTTTTTAAAAATATCAACTTACTTTTCTTTTAGTCCTCAGGGGTATGTGCATATAATAAGGGAACATATAAGGTAGCATGCATATGTACCCCCCCACCACCATCACAAAGGTGACAGAATTATCTTTTACTATCTGTGATGATTTGTAAACAATACCAAATCATATACCAATCCCTTGTCCTCTGAATCCAACTTCATAAACATTCTGCCTGTCTAAGCAACCTCTTGTCCTTGTTTCCCTCAATCACTTCCTTTCCCTACCATTCAGAATTTCCCAGGAGGGTTTGTAGAAGACTTTAATGCCCTGGGAATGGGAAAAGCAACCCTGCCTCAGCCCAAAGGGATTTGTCAGCACCACGGACAGTAACTCATAATGCAACCCTTTTAGTGTGGGTACATCTTGCCAGAGATATAATATTGAGCAGTATCTTTGAAGTACTTTCTCAACATATCCCCCTTCTTTTCCTAGCCTTCTACTTTTTAAGGTAAATCACTTTAATTTATTCAACATCAGTAGAGGGAGAGGAGTCCACAACTCAGTCATCTATGAGACTTACAGACCCAGACTGCCAGGAGGTAGACCCATCTAGGTTTGCTCAGGTCAGCTCATCACTTGGCCCTTGGGTTCAGGTTCGAGAGGCAGTGCAGAAGGATACAGTAGGCAATAAAGGTAACTCCTCCATTTCTTCTCTTGCAGATGCCTCTATTAACTATATTTCACAAGGGGTTAGTGTTCCCCAAAATATGCCATTTTTCACAGTTCCTATTTTCTGGTTAGCAAACATTTGTTTTATCTTTAAGTCTATCAAAAATTAGCTCTGCAGTCTTGACTATATCACCTAAAATTTCCATCTAATCTTATGGATTTCACAATACTTCTCAAATTTCTAAATGGATGCCAACATGGAAATTATCCAACAGATACATTTGCACATGTGTGAATGACATACACGTAAGGTTACTCATTAAAAACAGATTGGAAACAACATAAAAATCTATCACTACAAGATTGTGTAAATAAATTATGTGTTTATACAATTGGATATTATGAAAATGTAAGAAAGAAGAAGTTCACTATATATTGATATGAAAGATCTCCAGAATATGTCATTAAATGAAAAAAGGCTAGGTTCAGAACAATGTATTTATGTAAAAAGGAAGAAAACTGTGTGTAGCTATGTACGCTTGTATAAGCATACAATCTCTCCAGGGGGATCGATAGGAAACAGGGCCATTGCCTCCAGGAAGAGAAAGTGGGTAGCTGGGGGTGAGACGTGGAGGGGGGTTGCTTATGTGTACCTCTATGTGCCTTTAAAAAAGTTTTTTTTTAAAGTAAACTCTATGCTTAACATAGATTTTGAACTCATGCCTTGAGATCAAGAATCATGTGCTCTACCAACTAAGCTAGTCAGGCGCTGCACTTTAGGTGCCTTTTGAATTGTGAGTAATGTGAATATCTTAACTATGTTGAAAAGAATACGTTAAATAAAAATGAAACAAATTACCCATGACTCTGTTTCATCTATGAAATGGACAAAGCCATATCCATTTGATTGTGCTGAGAATCAAAGAGAACGACATACATAAAACGTGCTTTGAAAAATACAAATGTTCTTCACATACAATCTTTATTTTGAGTATTTTAATAATAAATGGACATCCTTTAAATTCTCCATGTACTTCTTAAATTTTGGAGTGCAGAACTAGATAATACTGAAATAATGATAATATAAAGTAAATGAAATATTTGTGAAGCATTTTAGAGTTTATTAGTGTAGTACAGCTACTATATAAAGGAACTCTATCCTATGCTCCCTACTGCACTTTTTTTCTTTCTGCAGGTCAGGATCATTTTTGCCTGCAATAATTGGTACTTTCTAGCTGCTTCAGAAGAGTGTGGAAAATGCTCAGGTTGCTGGCCGGGTCCTAATGAGATCAGTGAGTAGCTGGTAGAAAACTGCCTCGTTGGAGAAAAAAAGGGAAGCAGCTGGAGCATTAAAAAGCATGTGTAACCCACTGAGACACCGGACTGGAAATTCCATTGTTTAATGTTTAGAAGGAAGAAACACTATACCTTACTTTCTGGGGGAGAATAAAATCCTCTGGGTCCTATACAACACATTTTAAAAAGTAATAATAAAAGCCAGTTTAGAGGAGTTTCTTGTTCGTCCTATAAGAAAGGAGATTTGAAAGGGGGTAGCACATAGTATCCCAAAGAGATGTGTTAAAAAGGAACCCCAGCTTTCCACATTCCAAAGAAGTCCCCTGAGACCTTCTACACCTCATTAAATATGAGAGCAAGCACAAGACCCAGAACCGCTGTAGGGACTCCTGGCCTCGACTGGGAGAAAAAAGTATGATGAGAGAATTGTAGGTCTCTGTGAAGTGGACCACAGTATAACAGAAAAGAAAAATAAAGCTCCTTGGGTGCTACCAAAAGAGAAGACTATAAAAGAGGAAAATAAACCCACACTTTCTGTTCAGTTTTTTTTTCTCTTAGGGAATTTTTTTTTTTCTGCACAGTTTATGCCAAGAAAATTTCATTTATTTTCAGAATGTCTCCTCTATTTTTCATTCTTCTCTTCCTCTACCCTCTCTTAATCTACCTTCCTCTCTTCTTTCTCTTCTCTTTGTCCTTTTTCTGTATTAGGATTTGGCATACTTTTTCTGTAAAGGGCCAGAAAGTTAACTATTTCGGTTTTTTGAGCCATGCAGGCTCTGTGGCAACTACCTAACTGACCTTGTCACATGCCAGTGACCATGGGCGATTCAGAAATGAATGGATGCAACTGTGTTCCAGTCACCCTTTCTTTACAAAAACCACAGGTTGTAGCTTCTCTGCCCCTGTTATGTGTTGTGATAATTTAAATAAAAGTCACAGAAGACAGACAGTCATCAGTAAGTGTCTGGGACAACAGATAGCTAGATCCTGGGCTCATTGATTTGTTCTACTGTGTTTTTTTGTTTTGTTTTGTTTTTAATTTCTATATCTTGGATTTCTGCTCTAATCTTTAGCATTTTTCTTCTCCTGCTGGATTTAGGCTTTATTTGTTGTTCTTTCTCCAGCTCCTTTAGGTGTAAGGTTAACTTGTGTATTTGAGACTTTTCGTGTTTCTTGAGAAAGGCCTGTATTGCTATATACTTTTTTCTTAGAACCACCTTTGCTGCACCCCAGAGGTTCTGAACTGTCATGTTTTCATTTTTGTTTGCTTCCATATATTTTTAAATTGTTCTTTAATTTCCTGGTAGACCCATTCATTCTTTGGTAGGATGTTCATTAACATCCATGCATTTGTGGTCTTTCAAAATTTCTTCCTGTGGTTGACTTCAAGTTTCATAGCATTGTGGTCTGAAAATATGCAGGGTATGAACTCAGTTTTTTGTACCAGTTGAGGCTTGATTTGTGACCCAGTATTTCATCTGTTCTGGAGAATGTTCCATGTATACTTGAGAAAAATTTGTGTTCTCCTGCTTTAGGATGAAATGTTCTGAATATATCTGTGGAGTCTACCTTATTCAGTGTGTCATTCAAAGCCCTTGTTTCCTTGTTGATCTTCTGCTTAGATAATCTCTCCATTGCTGTGAGTGGGGTGTTAATGTCCCGTACTATTATTGTATTATTACCAATGTGTTCATTTAATTTTGTTATTAATTGTTTTATATACTTGTCTGCTCGCAAGTTGGGGGCATAAATATTTGCACTTATTAGATCTTCTTGTTGGATAGACCCTTTATTATGATATAGTGTCCTTCTTTGTCTCTTACCTCAGTCTTTTTTTAAAATCAGTTTGTGTGATATAAGGATGGCTACTCCAGCTTTCTTTTAATGTCCATTAGAATGAAAAGTGGTTCTCCATACTCTCACTTTCAATCTGGAAGTGACTTTGGGTCTAAAATGAGTTTCTTATTGATGAGTCTTCTTTATTTTATCTATCTTGATACCCTGTTCCTTTTTATTGGAGCACTGGGGCCATTTACGTTCAGAATAATTATTAAAAGATATGAATTTAGGGGCACCTGGGTGGCTCAGTTGGTTGGGCGACTGCTTTCGGCTCAGGTCATGAACCTGGAGACCCGGGATCTCCACATCAGGCTCCCTGCTCGGCGGGAAGCCTGCTTCTCCCTCTCTCAGTCTCTCTGCTTGTGTTCCCTCTATCGCTGTGTTTCTCTCTGTCAAATAAATAAATAAATTTAAAAAAAAAAAGAAAGATATGAATTTAGTTCCATTGTATTACATGTAAAGTCACTCTGCCTGTAGAATGTCTCTGTTCCTTTCTGGTCTCTGTTACTTCTGGGCTCTCTCTCTGCTCAAAGGATCCCCTTTAATATTTCTTGCAGCACTTATTTGGTGTTCACAAATTCCTTTAGTTTTGGGGAGCAAGGTTGGGCTTGCAGGGCCTCTGGGTCCTAACCCTAACCCTAGTTTGGATTTTCAAGCTCCTGTATCCAGAGGCCTGGCCCCCAAGCTGTAGAGATTAGGTACACATGAGGCATATCAGAGACTCAGCAACCCAGCCAGCTGGAAACTGTGCCAATGGGAGCTCCACCAAACATTCAGAGCAGCTGAAATTTGCATACCCACCGGGGGCCACACCCACATTCCATGGCTGGCCCCCATTTACCAACCTGGAGTCTGGCACTCAGGCAGGCCCACTCCCTCAGCTCTCAGTCTTCCAGAGAGCTCACCTCAGGGCCAGGAGATTGGGTCTGCCAGGCCCCTAGTTCCTAACCCTCATCCTAGGGTGGATTTTCAGGTTCTTGTAACCAGAAATTTGATCCGCAAACCATAGAGATTGGTGACACATGAGGTATAGGAAAGAACTTCACCTGCCAGCCAGAAGTTAACCAGGACATGTGGAGCGATGCAAAACCCTCAGAGCAGAAGTCTGCATGTCCATGTGAGGCCACCCCAACTTTCTATGGCATTGGAAGAAAATAAATAGGCATCCATGCCTCACACTTCTTGAAAAAGATCAAGGATTTAAATGCTAAAAGGATACACAACACCAATTTTAGAAAAGAACATGGGGGAGCACCTGGTGGCTCAGTCCTTAAGCATCTGCCTTTGGTTCAGGTCATAATCCTGGAGTCCCTGGATGGAGCCCTGCATTGGGCTTCCTGCTTGGCGGGAAGCCTGCTGCTCTCTCTCTCACTCCCCCTGCTTGTGTTCCCTTTCTAGCTGTGTTTCTCTCTGTCAAATAAATAAATAAAAATCTTTTTAAAAAAAGAAAAGAACATGGAAAATTGTTATAGCACCTCAACGTGGGAAGGGCAAAACCTTTCTAAATATTAAATAAAATTGTTTTAAAATGATAGATTCAACTACATTAACATGTTTGCATAAAAAACACTATAAGCGAAGTCATAAGACAAATAAGCTGGAAAAAATATTTGCAATTCATGTCACAGACAATGGGATAACATTCTTAACATATTGATTTCTACAAATCAATAAGAAAAATAAACAACCATCCACTAGAAAGATGGGGAAATACTATCACTTGAATCCACAGAAAAGATAACACAAAGAGTTGTCAAATACTTTTAAAGAAATATTCTGCATTATCCATAATAGATGTATAAATTCAAATTATACTTATGTCTGAGTTCTCACATGTCAGATAGGCAAATGTCCTGATAGTTGATAAAAATTGGGTTGATAAGGCCTCTTTATGTGGTTGGTGATAAATTAGTATGACATCTGTAGAGGGCAATTTGGCAAAATTTGAATGATTGTACTTTTTGACACAACAATTCATTAAAAAATGTTTAACCAATAGATAAACCTGGGCATATGCAAAATAATGTCTATACACTGTTGGTTATTGTTGTACTTCTTGTAACAGCAAGAAAAGGAAGTGACCTGGATGTTCACCCATAGGGGACTTCCTAAATCTATTATGGCATATCCAGAAGGGGGTAGCTTTATAGCTACTATGGAGCTATAAAGATAAACTCTTGGGGCACCTGACTGGCTCAGTTGATAGAGCATTTGACCCTTGATCTCAAGGTCATGAGTTCAAGCCCCATGTTGGGTGTGGAGTTCACTTAAAGAAGAAAAGAAAAGAAAAGAAAAGAAAAGAAAAGAAAAGAAAAGAAAAGAAAAGAAAAAAAAATAGTGTTTCGGACAGATCTTAGGGATGCAGTCTTAGAAAAAAGAAAGCAGCAGAACAATGTGTATGGCATGCTTCTACTTGTATAAAAGGAGGGCAGAATATGTATTTATATCTGTTTGCATAAAAAGTTTCTGGAAGGGTACATGAGAAACTAGTAATGGTGGCTCCCTGTTTGAAAGGGAGGACTACTTGGATGGATGAGAGAGGTGAAAAAGGAGACTTTTCACTGTATGCCTTTTTATTCTTTTTGACTTTAAAACCATTTCACATCATTAGTATTTTTAATTTTTAAGATTTTATGTATTTATTTGAGAGTGAGAGTGAGAGAGTAAAAGTAGGGGGAGCAACAGAGGGAGTAGCAGAGGGAAAGGCAGAATCCCTGCTGAGCAGGGAGCCCTGTGCTGGGCTCAATCCCAGGATCCTGGGATCATGGCCTGAGCCGAAGGCAGAGGCTTAATGATTGAGCCACCCAGCATCCCATTTGACATCATTATCAATATTAAAAGAAATAAAATCAGTAAGAATCACCCAAATAACTTGACTTTACACACACACACACACACACACACACACACACACACTTCTTTGTTACTAGTTATAGATTCGTAAGTATGGTATTTTCAGTATGTTAATAATAAAACCTGTAAGTATCTAGTGAATCTTGAAAAAATTTTCTGCTCAAGTTAGAAAGATGATTAACTAGAAGGATAAAGTTTTATTATATATGGTCCCTAGTTAATCAGTTAGAGTAGATACAAAGAAGATACTTTTCTTTGTTAGCTTGGTATTAAGGGGATGGGGGAGGGGGGCTGACGAGGGAAGTGGTGAGTTCCCCATTCTTGTTCTTGGGCTTGTTTGAACACAGGGCACAACCCTCTGGGAGCCTATGTCCTGAGATTCTATAATCAGAAGAAAAAGAGTGGTATGAACACCATACATTCTCCCTAAGAGTTAGGGTTCTTTGGAAGGCAGCTGGACTCGCCACTCTATGACCAACACAGTGGTGAGATTCTTTGAAAAACAAACAAACAAACAAAACCAAAAACACCTTAGAGATTTATGCACTTTAGAAACGAGTTTGAAGATTATAAAGGGGTAATAGTGACAGAAGGAGAGCCCAGGTTAGGTGGGGATGGAGGAGGCAGTGAGGCAAGCCAGGTTAAGAGGATAGCCCAGGGCGCCTGGGTGGCTCAGTGGGTTAAAGCCTCTGCCTTAGGCTCAGGTCATGATCTCAGGGTCCTGGGATCGAGGCCCGCATCGGGCTCTCTGCTCAGCAGGGAGCCTGCTTCCTCCTCTCTCTCTGCCTGCCTCTCTGCCTACTTGTGATGATCTCTCTCTCTGTCAAATAAATAAATACAATCTTAAAAAAAAAAAACAAAAAAAAAAAGAAGGACAGCCCAGTGCCAAAGGACTTGCAGAAATTGAAATTCACATCAAGCTAAAGAGCCGTAGTCTTTGCTGGGGTCTCAGGCAGCACTTTGCTGGCCGCACAGAGCCCACCATGATGCACTACTTTCCAGAACACTAGGCAATGTGCAGATGGGAAGTAATTTTTTAAGGAAATGGCTAGAAATTATTGACATTGATTTTTCAAATCAATTCTGTTTGTTCAGCTGGTGAAACACCTGGTGGCGAATGCTTTCAAGCACTCTAATTATAAGTGTGCTTCAGCTGATGTTCATTGCCCTGGCTGGATGTAGCATCTAATACAGTAGAAGACAATAAATTTTTTATGAGAATGATGTTGAATGAAATGCAGTGTTCTTACAGGGAGCATTTGGGAAGATGACGGAGGTGTGGCAAACCAGTACTTTGGATCTCCTCCCCTGCCTTCTTTCCTTTTTTTCTTCTCCCATCTCTTTCCTTGCTCTTTTTTAAAAAGTTGTATCTGGAGGTGCCTGGATGGCTCAGTCGGTTGCGCATCTGCTTTCAGCCCACATCGGACTCCCTGCTCAGCAGGAAAGCCTGCTTCTCCTTCTGCCTCTGCCTTCCGCTCCCCTGCTTGTGCTCTCTCTATCAAATAAATAAATAAAATCTTAAAAAAAAAAGTTGTATTTGTAAGCCTCCTGAAGAACAGACTGGTCAGTCTGTGGGGGAAATAATGCAGTAGTCGTACTTAAAATTTTTAGAAGTTTCATGCTGCCATACATGTTACTTCCCTCTATGTTCTCAGTGTGAGAGAAGTAATGGTATCTTTTCCTCTGCTGACGCTGAGGGGCAAGCTGATCATCAGAGATGGTAAAGTTCCTTGCAGAGTTGCAATTAGGTACCAGGTGCATTCCATGTGGTCAGGAGGCTAAAAGAGATTTTGAGGGGTTAATGTTACAATTAATTTTCTGAGTCACAGTGGCTGGGCCATGGTGCCCAGATATTTACTTGAATTTTATTATGGATAATTCTGGGAGGGTGTTTTTGGGATAGGATTAATATTTGAATCCGTGGACTTTCAATGAGTAGACCGCCCTCCTTAATGTGAATGGGTCTCATCCAATCAGTGGAGGGCCTTAAGAGAACAAAGACTGCCCTCCTCTGAGCAGGAAGGAATTCTGTCAGCTGTCAGCCTTCGGAGTGGACGTGCAACACTGGCTCTTAGCTGGGTCTCCGGCCTGCCAGCCTACGTAATCATGTCAGTCAGTTCATTAAAACAGGTCTCTCTTCACGTATACTTCTTATTGGTTCTGTTTCTCTGGAAAACCCTGACTAACACATTAATCACGCTCCTTTTTATTTTGGTGTAAGTATCCTTTGAAATTATATAATATCTTGCAAGTGAACCACTTAATGACTTAATTCTGTATTAGAAGTTTCGTCTGTGTTAATGTCTGTTTCAATTTCCTCAGCTGTATAATAGAATGGTTTGATGAAATTGTTAGTCACCCACTGAAATCCACTGTCTCCTTTGTGGGCCCGTTATCCTATTTCTGAGCTTCTTGGCAGTCAAGGGGGCCGTGTGTCTGTGTTCTTTCTGATGGAATGTGAGTGAAAGGCATGTGTGCCGCTTTGGGCTTCGTTCTTGAAATAGTGGGCCACCTTCTGCTTTCTGTCAGGAGGGATCTTTGAGCATAAAAATGCCTGAGGGGGTGGGAGAACTCGACAGTGGAAGGAACCAGAATCTCTGAATGACTGTATGGGGCAGAATTGTACCACCAACTTGTCCTGTTCACCTCAACACAGCCATGTGAATGAGAAATACATTTATTTACACTGTAAGCCACTGTATTGTTAGTCTCTTAGTAAGAGTAGCTTGACCTTTGCCCTAACTAATATGCAACGTTTGCGGCAACCCTCTTACCTACTTCATGGGATTTTTGTGAGTATCCCATCAAAGAAAATGGTAGTACTTGACACAAATAAAAATTGCACTATCTTTACTTGATTATCCAACATAAGCTTCCTCAGAGAATCTCTGTGAAAGGGGGACACTTGACTCAGTGATATCTAGGAACAGTCCTGCAATTTCCCTGACTGGAGAGAGACTGCTTTGGGACAAGGAATTGCATGAAAAAACAAAATGGCGAACAGATTTTGTTAATTACCACCAACCACGTCTGGATCGTATTTAGGAACTAACAGCTAATACCAACGTGGGAAATGAGTGCCTATTGAAAGCATCTGACACATCAGAAAAACCTTAATTTTACAAACATTTTGCAAGCTGGTGATGATTCCTGAAGCGCCTATGGGAGCTACAATATGTTAAATGTCATGAGTTGTCTAGACTTTGTCAGAAAACCCATCCAGAGTGACAGGATTTGTGGTTTCAGACTCCTGTGAGGCCACAGAATTCACTAGACCACATTAGTTTGCTAAGAGCCAAGTATTACTCTTAATGATTCTTACTCTACACAAAACCACTCCCATTTCCAAAGTACATTTCCAAAGATAACAAATCAATATATACACATATAAAAAATGTCTTCACAAGAGAACAAGCCCACATTTGAAATAGATATGAGCAGACATTAAAAAGAAGAGGCACAGAAAGAAAATCATCAATGGCTTTAAGTGATGACTACACATGGCTCCAGAACTTGTATTTAATTCTTTCAGGATGAGAAAATGGGATCTTTCCTGCCCCTTCATACAGGAAGCGCTAGGTCTGATGAGCCAGAGGAAGTGGTTTATGAGGCCTTTGAAAAGATGTATTTTCACAATATTATTGGCACTGCTTTCATTTGGTTATCAAGACTTGGTTGGAAAGAGGGGTGCCTGTGTGGCTCAGTCGGTTAAGCACCTGCTTTCAGCTCAGGTGGTGATTTCAGGGTCCTGAGTCTGCTTCTCCCTTTCCCTCTACCTCTATCCCCCGCCTTATGCTCATTCTCTCTCACTGTCCCTCAAACAAACAGACAAACAAAAAGAAAAAAAAAGAAACTTAGCTGGAAAGAAAACTCTTAGGTTTTTTAAGTTCCCATTAGGAAAAGCGATCCATTAGGAAAAACCCCAAGAGGCACTTTCAGATTTGAACAGTGCCCTGGACTGAAATCCAGCCATGAGTCTAGAATGATGAGAAAGGACATCTTGGAAAAATATATAAAAATGTATGACTTGTAGCAGCTGAGCATAATGCAAAGGTGTTTCTTTGGACTCACACTACCTATTGACCTAAGTGAGCAATTTCCCAGGGCCTGTTTGTATTTGACCCTGGCAGCTGTTTCTCCAAGCAGTGGTTTAACAGAAAAACAACAGGAATCATTTTAGTAGGAAAGAAGGATCATCTTAGGTGCTTAATGAGAGAAAATATCTGAGCCTGTTTGTTATAAGGAGTAAATATTAGCAGTTCCGAGCCCATTTGGGAATTTTCATCATGCTAATAAATGTCAAAGAGAAACATTCTTCCTTTGTTATTAGACCTTAGACTAATTTACCCAAATACAAAGTTGTCTTTGTCCAATGAGAAAGAGAAAAATAAAACTAAATGAAGTGAGTAATTAAACAGAGGAAAGAAGACAAAATTGAGACTATTTTACATATGGCTCATGAGGTTCTCTTTGGGCTGAGGAGGATTAACTGTTATGAAGATTTTATACTGTGGGGAGCTGATGGGATGGATTTGTGACAGATGAGAGAAATGGAAATGAACATGTAGCTCATTCAAATGTTTCTAGTGTCTTGTTGACCATCTTGCTGAAGATGAGGGCATAAAGTAAGATACTATAGCAGAACTGAGTCCCATAGTTCTGTATAAAGAATCACAAAGTCTGTGACCCACTCTTCCTTCCTCCCTCCCTCCCTTCCTTCCTTCTTTCCTTCCCCTTCCTTCCAGACTTATTTTAGAGAGGAGAGAGAGTATGTGCACAAGTAGGATGGGGGGTGGTGAGGCAAAGGGAGCAGGAAAGAGAAGGAATCCTCAAACAGATTCCCTGCTGAACATGGAGCCCAAAATGAGGCCTGGTCCTGGGACCTGAGATCATGACCCAAGCAGAAATCAAGAACCAGCTTAACCGACTGAGGCACCCCTGAAATATAGTTTAATTTGGTCTTGTTTTGTGTTGATTTGATTTTTGTACATTCGAGTCCTTGTTTTAGTCAGGGTTCTCCAGAGAAAGAGAAACCCACAGAGTATATGTATACGGGTGTGGGTATGGGTATGTGTGTGTGTGATGTGTGTGTGTGTGTGTGTGTGTGTGTGTGTGTGTGTGTATTGTTCAAAACTATAAGCCCAAAATGGTGTCACTTAGGCCAAATCAGCAAACCGGAGCTTAATACTTAACCTAACTGCATTTCAACCTTCCCCAGAAATGTAAGTCTTAACTGGTTAGTCAAGAATTTTCTGATCAGTACTTGAAATAATCTGTCACATGGGTTCTAAACCTCTCCCAAAGGAAGATGAGGTAAGTCCCCTTCCCTATTAAGTCCCCTTGCCCTTCCACCGGAGGGAACGTGACCTTGCCTGGAACAATTCTTTTTCTTTTGCTAGTAACTTTTTGCCCCATTCTTATGAAAACCTTCCTTTTTGTACAATTCCTTGGAGCTCTCTTTTACTTGCTAGGTGGGATACTACCCAATTTGTGAATCACTTAATAAATCTAATTAGATTTTCAAATTTACTCAGTTGAATTTTTGTCCTTTAACAGTATGTATCATTTATAAGGAATTAGTTCAGACAGTTATGGGCCTCAGAAGTGCCAAGGTCTACAAGCTAGAAACCCAGACAGTCAATGGTTTAGTTCCTTTCTGAGTCTGAGTCTAGAGTCTGAAGACAGAATGAAACCAACTTCCCAGTGCAAAAGACAGGCAGAAAAAGTGAATTCTTTCTTACTTTGCCTCAATAAAATGGAGGAGACCCACCCACACAGGGGAGGGCCATCTGCTCTACTCAGTTCGTGGATTCAAATGCTAATCTCATCTCGTGAAGTTCTTTCACAGACATACCCAACATAACGTTTAAGTTAATATCTGGGTCCCTCATGGCCCAGTCAAGCTGACACATAAAATTAACCATTACAGCCACATTCTGCAAAAATTGAATGTAAGACAATTTTAAGAACTCAGATCATGCTCTGTTGATGACATGGGGCCTTCCATTTGCCCCTAGAATACTCCTTTGTGACATGAGTGTCATTATATGACAAGGAGAAATAATGGCAGTGTGGACAGATCAGTCTTTTCACTTGCCTGTACTCCTGGAATTGAAATGTTTGATGGGTTCTTCCTGGATAGTAAACAGCTTTATATCACGTGATCCTTTTTTTCTGAACCCTGACCACAGCTGATAGGACCAGGGTAGCAAACAAATGCATAGGCTGACCAGCAGCCTATGAACTGGCATGTCAGGATGTGTTGAGCCAATCAGAATAGAGCATGTGAAACAAGAAATACTGAAAACACCTGCCAAAGTGGCAGTGAAGGCAGATCTGATGCTCTAAAGTAGGGCACAGGCCAAGCACACAAAGGCATGTGAAAGAGCTTAATGGAGTGAAGGGCCAGCCTATAAAAAGGAAGAGGTCAGATAATTGCAGACGGAAGTAGAGACACTGAGAAGGTCTTGTTCTCAGAAGTTCTATGCTTTCTGGGATTTCCAATTCTGGTTCCTGGACCTGTGGGTCCTTACATTAACCCATTTCTCTTGAGGCAAGTCAGGTCTCTTATACTTTGCACAGATAAATTCTCTTCTATTTTATATTGTTTGTGTGAGGATCTGTGTGAAAATTCCACTTAGATATGTTCATTCAACTTTCCTTTTGCAAATTCAGAAACTGAAATACAGAAAAATCATTTGGCTTTGAAGGGCACCATAATGGCCAGGAACATGTTTGAATCTATCAGTCACAACTTATTGCATATACAGCAATGTATGCTTTTCAAGTTGGGCATAGAGTGTGCTTTTGATAAAGTCCATTTTCCCTTTTTAATGACCAGTGCTTTCATTTTGTATCTAAAAAATTTTTGCCTAACCCAAAGATACAAAGATTTTTTTTTTTTTTTTTTTAAAGATTTTATTTATTTGACAGAGAGAAACATAGCCAGAGAGGGAACACAAGCAGGGGGAGTGAGAGAGGGAGAAGCAGGCCTCCCGCCGAGCAGGGAGCCCGATGTGGGACTCGATCCCGGGTCTCCGGGACCATGACCTGAGCCGAAGGCAGTTGCTTAACCAACTGAGCCACCCAGGCGCCCCACAAAGATTTTTTTTTAAAGATTTATTTATTTATTTGACAGGGAGATCATAAGTAGGCAGAGAGAGAGGAGGAAACATGCTCCCTGCTGAGCAGAGAGCCCGACGTGGGCCTCGATCCCAGGACCCTGAGATCATGACCTGAGCTGAAGGCAGAAGCTTGAACCCACTGAGCCACCCAGCACCCCAAAGATACAAAGATTTCATCCTTTATTATCCTCTATTTCTTCTACATGTTTTATAGTTGTAGCTCTTGCATATTGGTCTATGGTTCATTTTGAGTTTTTGTTTTGTTGTTGTTTTATATGTGGTTTGAAGGTTTTTTTTTTCCTCATGTGTTTGTCCAATTGTTCTAATACTATTCATTGACAAGATGATCTTTTCTCCATTTAAATACATAGGCACCTTTGCGAAAGTCAAGAGGCCTTATATCTTTTGGGCTGTTTCTGTACGGTCTTCTTTGTTTTATTGGTCTATTTCAGAGGTTGACAAACTATGGTCTGAGGGCCAAGTCTGGTTCACTATCTGTTTTGTAAATAAAGTTTTACTGGAATTCAGTTGAGCCCATTTATTCCTTTAAGTATTGTCTATTACTGTTTTCATGCTATAAAGACAGAGTTCAAACGGATTACAAAGCCCAAAATATTTACAATCTGGCCCTTTGCAGAAAGTTTTCTGACTCTTGCTCTATATGATTATCCTTGTACAATATCACATCATCTTGATTCCTATAATTTTCCAGTAACTCTTGAAATCAGGGTATGTTTTCCAACTCTGTTCTTTTTTGAAACTGGTTATTCTTATCTTTTTTTTTTTTTTTGTATTTCCATGTGAGTCTTCAAATTAGCTTTTCTATAAAAAAGTCTTCTGGAATTTTACTTGGAATTGCTTTGAATCTATAGATTGATTTGGGGAGAATTAAAATCTCAACAATATTGAACCTTCTAATCCAGGACATGGAGCATCTCTCCATTTATTTAGGTCATCCTTAAGTTCTCACAGAAATGTTTTGAAGTTTCAGTTTATGTATCTTGCATATATTTGTTAAATGTATCCGTAAGTATTTCACATTTTTGATGCTTTTTTACTTTATTGCCCCCCCCTTTAGATTTATTTATTTATTTACTTGACAGAGAGAGAGAGATCACAAGTAGGCAGAGAGGCAGGCAGAGAGAGGAGGAAGCAGGCTCCCTGCTGAGCAGAGAGCCTGATGCAGGCCTCGATCCCTGGACCCTGAGATCATGACCTGAGCGGAAAGCAGAGGCTTTAACCCACTGAGCCACCCTGACACCCTACTTTATTGCTTTTTAATTTCATTTCGATTGTTTATTACTATTATGTAGAAATACAGTTAATTTTTATGTATTGATCTTGTGTCTTCATCTTTACTCTATTTACTAATAGGTATGGGAAAATCAATCTCTTAGGATTTTCTACATAGATAATCATGTCATTTGCAAATAAAGGCAGTGTCATTTTTTTCCTTTCCAACCTGGATGCTTTCTATTTCTTTTTTATTGCATTATTCCACTGGCTAGGACCTCCAATATAATGTTGAATATAAGTGATGAGAATGGACATTCTTGCCTTAGTCCCTCCTGATCTTTGCAGTAAAGCATGTTTAGTCTTTAACTATTAAATATGATGTTAGCTTAGGTCTTTATTAGTTGCCCTTTGTCAGGTTGAGAAACTTTACTTCTAGTCCTAGTTTGCTAAGAGATTTTTATCAATAATGGATGTTGAATTTTGTCAAGTGTTTTCTTGGCATCTATTGAGATGATCATAAGGTTCCTGTTCTTATGAGCTTTTAGTCTCTTGGTAAAGATAGACACCAAACAAATGAAAATAAAGAACAATGTGATGTGTGAAAGATAAGGAAATCCAGGAGCCTAGCCCAGCCCAGGGTCAGAGAAAGTCTTTTTCAAGAAGTGAGGTTTTAATTGAGACTGAAAGAGAAGTAGGATATTGGTAGGTGAAAGGAGGTGAAGAGCAAAACAGGAGTGGACATCCCATGACCCAAGTTCCAAATCTGGCTCTGCTGCTTCCTGGTTAGATGAGGAGGAGAAGGTTCCCCACTGAAATGCTATCTGTGGGCTTTGCTTTTGGGTCCTTTCTCTTAACGTGTGTCAAGGTACACTCTGAGTTTTCCTCTAGATGATAATGTAGAGATGGTGTCACCATGTCACTCTTGCCCTACTCCATGAAACCCCATAGGAAAACCCCATAAGAACTTGACCTCAGCACCTGCTTGTTTGCTTCTCTTTTCATGGACAAGGAGAATCAGGTAATCCATCTGATTTCCCTTTCCTCCACAGGAGCCTGGAAACTCAGAGATGGACCCAAGCCTGCCCTTAAGTAACCAAATAGGACCTTATGTGGACATGTTCTGATTTTCTCTGAGTCAGGACCTCTTTTAAGAATTTACTTTTTCTTGCTCCTCACTTGATATTTTATTGCATGTTTTCTATATCCTATTAGTTACTTAAATATTTTTGGAACAAAATAGGTTACAAATAAACAAAAAATGTACAAGGACACAAAAATAAAAGCTTTCAAGAAACCAGTCTTTTATTGCTAAGGTTCTGGGACATCTAGCAGCCCAAGCTGCTGCCCCCTTGTCCTAGGATAGCCACCTGCCTTCTCCCAAACTGCTCCATTCACCCTACTCCTTCACATTTCCTTCCTCTCTCAGGCCGCCTCACCCTGAGAACTTTTGTTCTTCCAGGAAACCCCCAGTTTTTGCTTCAAAGGTTTTAAACGTTGTGCTAATGGAAAAGAGAACAGAAAGATAAGAGAAGAAGCAAAGGTGAGGAAATTATTAGTTTACAAAGTCTTACTGGTTCCTGGCCCTGACCAATGCTTTCTTGACTTCTCTTCAACGTGGCCTTTGGAAATCGCTTTTTGATTTCTGTTCAATGTTTTCATCTCCTGAAGTGACACTTACAACTCTCTTCCCCATTAGGGAAGCTTAACCCCCTGTGGAAGCTCATCTCCCACTCCAGAGATTCAGGAGGACAGTCAGGGACGTACAGTAGGTGCCTCCCTTTTTCGTAGTAATCTGCTTTGATCAAGGTCTGAGGACTTGGGCTGCCACACAGGAATAAAAACCACCTGACATCTTCTAGCATCCTGTACTTTTACCTGTAACCTCTTTTCCTCCCCACAGTCAAGGGTCTAGATTTTAGGTGCAGAAATGGTTGTAATTTTGTTGTGATGGCCTCTGGAAGTTCTGCCACCAGCAGTGTAGCAGCATTAGATCCCGGAGGGCTATGCGGAGGTAGGGCATCAGGTGGGGAGAATGATGCCTGCATTACTGGGTCAGGTGAGCTGGGGGCCATGGTGTAGATTTATATAGAGCACCTCTTCTACCACGAATTCATTGCTGTGGGTGGAGTGGTTCTTTCTGGTCCCCTTTCCTAGGATACCATAAACTGTTTTTTGGCTTGGCACCCCTTCCCCAAATCAGTTTGTACCTAAATATGAGTCTTTCTACTCAAATCATGCTTCAAAAGTAGCTTTGCTTTTTTGATTTTTAAAAAAGATTTTATTTATTTATTTGACAGAGAGGGAACACAAGTAGGGGAAGTGAAAGAGGGAGAAGCAGGCTTCCCGCTGAGCAGGGAGCCTGATGTGGGGCTCCATCCTGGGACTCCAGGATCATGACCTGAGCCAAAGGCAGACACTTAATGACTGAGCCACCCAGGCACCCCTCAAAAGTAGCTTTAAAGCAGAAGTTTTATCCCAGGCTTTCAGGGATTTAGGACCAGTGACTCTACCCAAAGAAAGCAGGTAGTCTTGCTCTGATAATTCTTTTTCATAGACTCTTGTGTTTACCCATCTCTGGAACACTAAATCTTTCCCATCAGTTTTTTTTTCTTTTTCTTTTTAAAAAGGGATTTAAAGATTTATTTTAGAGAAAGAGGGGAGGAGGAACAGAGTGGGAGGGAGAGGGACAAGCAGACCCTGTGCTGAGCATGAGCCGATTTGGGGCTCCATCTCCTGGAGAGCATGACCTGAGCCAAAATCAAGAATCAAAAATGCTCAATGACTGAGCTACCTAGGCGCCTCTATCCCATCAATTTTTAGATAATGTTTATACCGCAGGACACTTTTAAATAAATAAAACGTATTGTCAGTGGAAGTGAATTCCTGAGGGAATTCTGACTTGCTATTCATTCTTCATGCTTTATCTTGTTTTTAAAAGACACCCAGTTCCTTTTCCTTGCCAACAAATTCCCATCCTTTGCTTTTCAAGAATGACCAAAATTGAAACCAAAATGGAGGGTCTGCATCAGAGAAACCTTGTGGGTAAGACTCTCATTATAATAAGGTACCTTCCTCGCAGTCCCTCATTAAATATTTGTTGGTTGCCAAATCACTAGGAAGGAGCATGTGTACCTTCAGCTAGCAGCATCTGGTCTCTATATATTTCCCTAAGATGTAGCTAGAAAGGCTGGGGCCTCCTGGGGAGGCTGCAGTGCCCAGACGAGTCATCCATGAGCGCCCTGGCCTCATATTTGTGTTCAAATGAAATTTGGTTAGAGTGAACACTCAGGGGGGATGTTTTAAGAAGAAAAAAAATGGAGATGTGACAAAAGCTCAATGGGCAGGCTTTTTCAGGGGTGAAAAGAGGCCAGGTGATTTCCTTTCTTTTTGGCTGTTAGTATATCTTTAAATATGAGGAAATGATGAAACAGGATTGTAAAATATTTGCATTTAGCAGAGGAATGTTTTCATACATACAAACACCCTAGTGTATATATAGTTTCATTTGACAACAATGCCAAAAACAGAACTGCCTGGATGTGAGGTCAGGCAACTTTTCCCCCTTCTCTCCCTTCCCCCACCTCCTAGTGCTAACATCACCATAGAAGGCTCTAGAAAGAGGGGAGGGAGGATTTGGTGCAGTTTGGTTGCCAGGAAACCACACTATGGGTATAACCCAGATCCTCTTTCTCCCCTACCCTACCTCAGCAGATTTCGGTTTTAATTTAGTTTTTTGAATAGGTAACAGATTCATGTGTTTCCAACATCAAAAACTACAAAAAGCCATAAAACAAAAGACTCTCTCCTACCATATCCCTCTTCATTCAGTTCCCATCCTCCTCAACAAATAACCACTATTATTTCTTTCTTGTTTATCATTGTAGATACCCATATCTATCTATATATTTTTAGAGAGAGATGGAGGAGGGGGAGGGAGAGAATCTTAAACCGGCTCCATGCCAAGTGCTGAAAGCAACTTGGAGCTCCATCTCACAACACTGAGATCGTGACAGCCAAAATCAAGAGTCAGATGCTTAACTGACTGAGCCATCCAGATGCCCCTCCTTCCAGATATTTTCTATGCATAGATAAGTCATATGAATATATTTTATTCTCTGCGACCTTTTTTTAACATTCATGACAGCCTGCTTTATACACAAGTATGGTGTATGCATTTGTTTTTTGCATGATTTTTCCATCTTGGTTCATTAAGGACTTCATTCTTTTTTACAGCTAAAGAATATTCCATTGTATAGATTTATTGGAGTTGATTAATCAGCTTCCTTTAGATAAACATTTAGGTGGCTTCCAACCTTTGGCTATTACAGACAATGCCTCACACAAAACTCTTGTACAAGCTATTATTTCCTGTGTGTGAGCATATCTGGAAGATAAATTCTCAGGGTCAAAGGGTATATATATTCTTAATTTGGATAGATACTGACAAATTTCTTATCATAGAAACCACTTATAATCCTACCAAAAATATATGAGATCAAGTTTTTGCTAGTCTGATTGGTGAAAAATGGTATTTTGTAGTAATTTTGGTTTTCACTTCCTTTAGAATGAGCATTATAAAAAAATTTAAGAGCCATTGTTTATTTTCCTTCAGCAAACTCTCTGCTAAGACATTTGCAACTTTTTCTGTTGGATTGTGGATACTTCTTGCTGATTTGTCAGGGCCATTTACTATGTAATTTCAGGGTGATATAAGTTGTGAGTATTTTTCCCAATCTTCCCCTTTGTCCTTTATCTTCTGACTTTATTTATGATTTTTTTTTAAAGAGAGGAATACATGTTTTTAACAAATTTTAATTTTTATATAGTCTTTCAAGGTTTTTGGATTTGGAGCCATAGTTAGACCAAATCTATTTGTAGTTATAGAAAGTTCTTCCATATCCTATCCTAACATTCTTATAAATTCATATTTATGTTGCTGTTATAGAGAAGGAAAATAATTTTTCTCTACTCTTCTGAATTCTTGGCTGAGACTCCTATAATAAAAAATAGATTAACAAGAGAAAAACGAATGGAAGTTTATTAACATGTATATGTTATGTATACATGGGAAGCCCTCAGGGAAAAATGAGTGAACTTCGGAAGTGGCTTAGAATTCAGAATTAAATATCATCTTAATAGGGAGAGGGGATGGGGAATGTAGGCCTCTCAGAGGAGAGTAAGTGATTCTTGGGAAAGATGAATGGGCCCTCAGGAGAACAGATGGGAAGTATGACAGTTTTTGACAAAGTTTGGGTGCAATGTCAATGTCTGTTGTCCTCTCTTATTAGGAAGAGTCAATCTTCCAGGTTAAGGAAACTCCTGGAAGGGGATATAGGATGACTGAGTTCCTTTTGGAAGATCTGTCTTTAGACAGATAAGGAGAGTTCAGAGAAAGTCTCTCCCTGCATTGGCTGTTTTTCAAGTGCCTACAGCTCAAAATAATTAAATAGCAAAGTCATATTTTTAACAAAACAGCATATTTGGGGTGGAATGTCCTAAACTCCTAGTTTAGGGTGGCATATGCTGCTGCCTTTCAGTGTTTTTAGTGACAAGGAGTTTATTCTGTGCCAGTTTGTTTCCAGATGGCCATCCAGTTGTCTTGAACCATGACACCATGAATTGATTAGTCCCTGTTTTTCCTTAAGCATCAGGGACACTTCCTCATCCATGCTGGCAATGTCTTTCCTGAGCGATGTGGGGGTGGGGTAAGGGTGGGGTTCCAAGGCTAGGTCCCAGGGCAACCTTCGCCTTTGCTGTGACAGCAGAGGAGAGATCTCTCCCAGGTAGGAGGCCGCTGGGACACAGGCAGTCTGTTGTTAGGGATGTGCTCACAGGGAATCCCAGACTGCCACCCAGCCCCCTTCCCGCTCCACAACAGGGAGTGCAGCAGCTCAGAACCACTGCACTCAGGGGTGGAATTAGGCTTTGGGCCTGAATAAATAATTAGAAATTGGCTGCTGAGAGAATGTCCCTCGTGATTGCTTGCTCTGGAATTTTGCTGGGTGGCATACAGAGTTTTATTACCCAATTAAAATACAGCAGATTAAATCGTGCAAAAGGAAGATGGAGTGGGCAATAAATCTGCCGTGGAATGGGCTGTGGAAGGCCCACCCCGAAAGGCATGAATTGATGTTTCAGAGAGAATGGAGAAAAAGAGTAGTTTGGTTTTGCCAAAAGAAATTACTAGCAAAGCATATTCTTGAAAGGAGACAGAATGTTTGCCTTGGGGAGGACGGGTGGTAGGTTTGGAAGTGTGGGCATTGGGAAAAGGAAGGTCTGCGTTTCGAGTTTCCAGGGAAGACTCTGGAAGGAAGGGAAATGGAGGGCCGGCTAAGGCAGTCAAAGGTAACATAAACCATCTTTCCCTGAGGTGACGTCCTTTGGTAATGTGCAAGCACTGATATTGGTGATACCGTGGTGGTTGTTGCCCAGCAAGTTCTAAAATGTCAGCAAAGTAAGAGGCAGGATTATCCTATTCGTTACCCATGGAAGTATATTTATTTCTGGTGGTATTAGTTTGCTAATACTGTGGTAACAAGGAGCCACGACCATGTGGTTTCAATGCGAGAGATGTACCATTCCACAGTTCTGGAGGCTGGAAGTCTGAAAGCAGTGTGTCAGCAGGGCTGGTTCCCTCTTAATGTGACAAGGGGAGAATCTCTTCCAGGTCTCTCCTTGTTTTGCGGGTGGCCATCTTCTTTCTGGGCCTCTTCTCATCATCCTTCCTCCATGCATGTCTGGGAGCAGGTTTCCCTTATTTAAGAAGACGACTCATTTTAACTTGACCCTCTATAAAACCTTACCTCTAAATAAGGTCACATTCTGAGGTAGTGGGGGTTAGGACTTCAACATCTGAATTTTGGGGGCACACACTTTAACCCAGAGCACTTGACTCTCTTGAAAAATAGCAATTTTCTTCTTTAGGAAGACATCACTTTCCCCTTCCCAGCCCTAGGGCTTATGGGTACATCTTTTTCACAGTTCTCAGGGAGTTGATTTGCAGTGCTGGCTTTCGGCTCGCTGGTGAAGCCTCGTAAGTGCAGTACTAGATACATTTGCTTGTGTTTGGTACTCGGTGAAGGCGGCAAATACTGATTGTTCTTATCTTCATGGTGAGTGGGAAAACATTTCTCCTTGGAAAAAATGAAGAGACCTGTAAGTCTCCTTCTGGTTGGCCTTTCTTTCCACCTTGCTAAGGGTCTCCAGATGTTGCGTTCGAGACCAATTGGTCTGGCACTGGCACCTTCCAAAAGGAATTTGTAAAGTGTATCTGTATATGAGTGTACTGCATATACTCAAGATTTTAGTTGAAACCGTCCAGCTACCCTCATCCGACCTGGAGCTTGGGCCTGCTACATGTCTCGCCATTGGACAAAATGAAACATAGACCATATAGGAGTTGTCTTCACATCGTGTCAACATTAGTGTCCTTGTCTTAGTCTTGCTGCAAAGCAGAATCATAACAAAGATGCAAGTCTATGTGCCAGATGGCCGGGTGCCGTGGAGGTTGACTTCTCACCCCAGCCTGTACTTGTCAGTAGGCACAATTCTCACTCCTCACTTCCAGCTTGGGAGGGCTATGCCTAGCACCTGTAGGTCCCCTTGTCTAGAGCCACCCTGATTGCTTATTGGTATAAACCGATTCCATCAGTCATTCAGCAAACACTTATTGAATATCTGCTCTGCACTAGTCACTTTTCCAGGTAATAGTGATAAAGTAGGAATAAAAATAAAGACACCCATCCTCATGGACTCATGGGATTTATAATTTGGTCAGGCTGAACACCTAGCAGCGTAGACAAAGTGTTCTATGCTAAAAACCATAAAGCAGGATAAAAGGATCAGGAACGTGGGGCCCAAGACCGGTGCAATTTTGGAAAGGAGTAGATCTCATTAAGAAGGTGACATCTGAGGGGCACCTGGGTGGCTCAGTCAGTTAAGTATCTGACTCTTGATTTTGGCTCAGGTCATGATCTCAGGGCCATGAGATCGAGCCCTGCATTGGGCTCCCTTCTTAGCGGGAAGCCTGCTTCTCCCACTTCCTCTGCCTGCTGCTCTCCCTGCTTGAGCTCTCTCTTTAATAAATAAATAAAATCTTAAAGAAAAAAAAAGATGATACCTGAGTAAAGATTTGAATGAAAGATGGAAGGTAGCTTTGTGGCTGTGGAGTGAGTTTTAGCAAAGGGTGCAAACAAGTAGGGTCCCTAAATTCCTAAGCTGGAGTGTGCCCAGTGAATGTGCAGAAGAGTGAGGAAGTCATTATGGCTGAAGTTATCCAAAGAAAGAATAATAGATAAAGTGGGGTGGATGGGGCTGAACATATCCTCCTAGGCCTTTAACAGGACTTTGGCTTTTATCTTAAGGAAGAAGAAAACTATTGTAGCATTTTAAGCATAAGAGGTAAATGAGCTGAATTCTTTTGTACCTTATTAAAAGGTAGATAAAGATCATTCTGGTTGCTCTGTTGAGAATAGATTGCAGGAAGGCAAGGGTAAGAGCTAGGAGACAAGTTGGGAGGCCATTGCTGTAATTTAAGATAATGTATGCTCAAATTGGGAGGAACAATGCTTGTGACAAGTGATCAGATTCTGGATGTACTTGGAAAGGCAAGCCTGGAGGAGTTCTTGATGAGTTGGGTGCTGGATGAGAGGAAAGGAGTCATGGAGGACACCAAAGGTGTGGCCTGAGTATCTGGAGGGATGGAGTTGCCATAAGCTAAGAAATGAATTATGGGTAGAGCAGATTGTGGAAAAAGGATAAGGGGTTCAGTGTGGACATGGGGAGATGCCCATCAGTTCTCATCAAGACCAAGTAGAGGTATCTAGGTGTGCTGTGGCCTCATCATTCAGTCCTGGGATGGTGTCACGTTTCAATAAGTACAGTTCCAAAAGGCAAAGTAGGGAGACAGATGGTGCTATGGCCTGAGTATTTGTGTCCCTGCCACCATCTCTCTCTCGAAATTCATATGTTGGAATCCTAACCCCCAGGGGCGATGGTATTAGGAGGTAGGGTCTTTGGGAGGTGCTTAGGTCATGAAGGTGGAACCCTCATAATGGATTACTGCTCTTACGAGGGAGACCCCACAGAGCTCCCTAGTCCCTTCTGCCACATGAGGGCACAACAAGAAGTCTGCAGTCTGGAAGAGGGCACTCTCAACCAAGCTGGCCCCTTGGTCTTAGACAACCAACCTCTACAACCATGAGCAATAAAGTTTTGCTATTTGTAAGCCATCCAGTCTGTGGTATTTTATCAGAACAATCTGAACTAAGACAGATAGATAAACAAGAAAAGCTTTTCTTTTTTCTGGTCTCTTCGAGGACTTTAAAAAAGATCCACGGGCGCCTGGGTGGCTCAGTGGGTTAAAGCCTCTGCCTTCAGCTCAGGTCATGATCTCAGGGTCCTGAGATTGAGGCCTGCATCAGGCTCTCTGCTCAGCAGGAGCCTGTTTCCTATGCTCTCTCTGCCTCTCTCTCTGTCAAATAAACAAATAAAATCTTAAAAAAAAAAAGAAGATCCAGGTCAAAATTCTTAGTTTGCTTTTAGTTTGCTTTCTCATGTCCCCTTTTTCTTTCCTCCACAGGCCTATTGTAATCCACACTTTCAGAAGCCTCTTCTCAGCAAGCACATCCTCTCAAAACATACTTTCTCTTCAGCCTCAGTATGTTGGCTCCAAGCTCAGAGATCTCTTCAGGATGTAAGTTGACTGAATCTCTTGGAATTTGAAAGGTAGCAGAATATGCCACCCCAAAATATACTACTTTAGCATAAGGATTATTTTGAGTCGAAGGTAGTTGAGAAGAAATAAATACAACAAAAGTTCTCTGCAAAGCAGGTCATTAAGTTGTAAAGGTGTCCCCGTCTCTCTACCAGGAAGGACAGAAGTTATCACCAGAGACACGTCTAGACGTGTATCAGCCCGGAGAGGGTACTAAAGGAATCATTCGTAACAAACCTGTACATACTAGTCCTCATCTATCATTAGTTCCTCATATATTTGCCTTCCTGCAATTTGCCACCCCTAACAAGTCAAAATCCTTTTCCTTTGTCTTGCTACTTCTCTAATAATATACTGTTCTTTAAGATGCTATTTAAGCCCAGGATACTATACCACTCCGGTGAGTTACTCATCACTGAATGCTCCCGGGTGTGTGCATGAAGCACATATTAATAAACTTCTGGTTTGTTCATTTGTTTTCCTCTTGTTAAGCCTTTGTAATCTGCTTGTCTTTTGTTAGTCTAATTTACAAGGCTCCAGCTGGAGAAGCTAGGAGGGTACAAGGAATGTTTTTTCCTCCCCTACAAACTCTTTCCCTCCTTCTTTAGCTCCCCCATCACACCAGGAAGAAATGTGGCCAAGGTGGCTTGTCCTCAGAGGCTGGGGTACAGCTGGGGAGAAAGAAAATTGGACCAGGAATGTCGGGATCCTTACTGGCAGATTCAGAGAGCTATGTGCGTGTGGGTATGTGGCAGCTCTTGGCCTGGTGAGGCTCTCTCTCTGTCTGCGCCATCTCAGGCCACCATTTTTACAGCCGCATCTGGGTAAGATCAGGAGAAGCACTCATGATGTTACATAATGCGAGCTATTTTATGCACTTGCACTTAGCAAATACTAGCTTTAAGCTCTCTAACTTCTACTCTTCGCCAGAGAGGAGTAATAATTCTCAGTAATTCATCATTCCTTAGATTCATAGAGTGAGCCCCATGGACTCTCACACAAGGCCAGGATGTACAGTTCCGTTGCTCATCAGTAAACAGTTCACTCATCAATTATTAAATATATTAAATGGGCCAGGCCCTGAGCTGGACACCGAGACAACTAAGTGAATTGGACCTATTATCTCCATTCTTGGAGTGGAGGTGGTTGGGAGTAGATCATGTCAGTATTCCATAGTAAGGGCTATAATGGAAGGGTTCCATTCATGGCTGGGGACTGTGCTCTTCCAGTCAAAAAATGGGCCAGTAAGAATTACCCGGGAATTTGCATCTAAAAAAATATAACCTCTGGTATAGCCAATGTGGAAAACAGTATGGAGGTTCCTTAAAAATTTAAAAATAGAACTAGCCTATGCTCCAGCCATCACATTACTAGGTATTTACCCAAAGAATGCAAACACACTAATCCAAAGAGAGAGAGAGAAACACAGAAACAGTCTTTTAATTATAGAGTACAAATGGAAGGTTACCAGAGGGGAGGTGAGTGAGGGGATGAGTTAAAGAGATGGTGGCGATTAAGGAGTTCACTGGTTGTGATGAGCACAGGGTGTTGTATAGAAGTGTCAAATCACTATATTGTACACCTGAAACTAATGTTAACACTGTAGGCTAACTGGAATTTAAATAGAAACTTGAAAATACATAAATAACCTAAGTTTAGGAAATTCTAAGTAAGCTCATTAGGACATTGTTCAAAGAGGTCATCCACTATGCCCTGCTACCCCTGTCTCTGATCTCAAGTTCCATGACGCCCCCAATGTAATCACTCTTGATGTCCTGTTTCACTCCCCACAGCTTGCTAGTCTCAAAATGGCAAGGATGAGTTTGTCTTATTCATGATTGCTTGCCCAAGGTCTCAGGGGGCTTAGGAATTGGATGTCTTTGCTGAATGAGTAGGTGGAGAGATGGATGAGTCGTACATTATTGGATGAGAAACTACATTATTGTTTTGAGTCCATCTACAAGTTTTAAAGTGCTACATAATCACTACTGAAAGTTTTCTTATATAACCTTTAAAAAAAAAATTTTTTTTTAAAAGTAATGTCAGGGCACCTGGGTGGCTCAGTTGGTTAAGCAACTGCCTTTGGCTCAGGTCATGATCCCAGAGACCCGGGATTGAGTCCCACATCGGGCTGCCTGCTCGGCGGGAAGCCTGCTTCTCCCTCTCTCACTCCCCCTGCTTGTGTTCCCTCTCTGGCTGTGTTTCTCTCTGTCAAATAAATAAAATATTAAAAAAATAAATAAATAAAAGTAATGTCACTGCCCAACGTAGGACTCAAACTAATGACCCCAAGATCAAGAGTTGCATGTTTTTCTGACTGAACTAGCCAGGGGCCCCTTATTCAACCATTTAACTTTTTAATTATTTTGTATTTGTTGTTATTTTTTGAATTTTAAAATATTTTTAAATAGCCAACTTTTTTTTTTTTTTAAGATTTTATTTATTTGACAGAGAGAAACACAGCTAGAGAGGGAACACAAGCAGGGGGAGTGGGAGAGGGAGAAGCAGGCTTCCCACTGAGCAGGGACCCGATGTGGGACTCGATCCCTGGTCTCCGGGATCATGACCTGAGCTGAAGGCAGCCACTCAACCAACTGAGCCACCTAGGTGACCCAAATAGTCAACTTTTTAAAAGCTCAGTTTAGTGATGGGATTTTTTTCAGTGGGATCACATCACTTATCTTATAGTGAGAGTTGGTAGGAAATCAGATTTGCATCAGAGAAAAATTTCTTTCCTTTTTTTTTTTTTTTAGAGAAATGTTTGTTAAAGTTACTTTTGGGGAAAAAGTATTGTGTTAAACCGGGGCTACCTATTTTCACCTTGATCTAAAGATATGTATAAAGTTTTTTTGTTACGATTTATGCATTTATTTAGAAAGAGAACATGGGCTTGAGGAGCAGAGGGAAAGATAAACTTAAGCAGACTCCCCACTGAGCACAGAGTTCAACGTAGGGCTCCATCCCAAGACCCTGAGATCATGACCTGAACAGAAACCAACAGCCAGATGCTTAACTGACTGCCCACCTGGGTGTACTATAACGATATATACAAGACTTTTTAAAAAGAAAGATAATGTTTTCTGTTGATTTCATTTAACAAAGTTATTATATTTCCCACTATGAATAAAATACAAATTCATATAGACAATTAAAAAGAAAAAAAACATATTTTGATGTATTTTTTCCAAATTTTTTTCCATGTCTGGGTGTTGTTTTTTGTTTTTTACAACCATGCTCATTTTAAATAAAATTCTTAAGTGTGAAGAGTAAAATCTTGGGAACCAGTCTGATTGCCTTCTTAAGATTTTGAAAGATTTATCCAAATAAAGTTAAGCAATGTAATTAAATGGGCACAGTAACTGGGTCGATGCAGGGTGATAAAATCCTCCACAGAGTGAAAATAAAGCCTAAAGTGATACTCAACAAATAGAACATAAACTCAGGCAGTTATGGCTGATACAGAGAGGTGAAGAAGAACCTAGAAGCCCCACTGGGCCTTTAAATTGTATCAAAACCAAGAACCACCCTGGCTAATCTGTGATAGTCAGCAAGATTCCCAGGCAATAAAAGAAAGCATCAGGGGGAACAAAGGTATGGTGGAGGAGTTAATGATGTCTTTGCATCAAATTAATATATGGAAGTGAATTAAAACAAATCCTCGAGACCAGCAGCATTTATCTCTGTGTCAGTAGGGAATTGGAGAGCCAAGAATCTACACTGTTCCTCAAATTAAGTCATATGTCATGGAAAATAGACTATGGTTATAAATGTGGTCAATTCTACACTTTCCTTTGTCAGTCAGTGTTGGGAATAACCCAAGTAAGTATATGACAGCAAATCTGCTGGGGGAAAAAAAAAAGGAAAGTTCTGTTTTGGTGGCGGTAATCTTCAGAACCCTGCCTCCCCTTCCCCAATGGACATTATTAGGGCTGCACAGGAGGCAGAAGTTTACCCTCTTAGGAACTCTGCCTGGACCTGAGAATTAAGTTGACATAAGACAAATTAATAAAAGAAAAGCAACAAATTTTATAAGTATGTGGGAGCCTTCATAGGAAAACAAGACTCAAAAAGTGGGAAGGCCTACATTTTTATATAGTAGATTGAACAAAGAGTAGTAATTACAAAAAAGTAGCTAAAATGTGTGAGGTGTCTAAAGGAAGATAAGGGTAACTTTGACAAAGTTTGTTTGTACAAATTATTATTTTTTAAAAAATTTTTTTGGTTATAATTCACTTCTTTTTTTTTTTTTTTTTTAAAGATTTTATTTATTTAACAGAGAGAAACATAGCCAGAGAGGGAACACAAGTAGGAGGAGTGAGAGAGGGAGAAGCAGTCTTCCCGCCGAGCAGGGAGCCTGATGTGGGGCTCCGTCCTGGGTCTCTGGGATCATGACCTGAGCCGAAGGCAGTCGCTCAACCAACTGAGCCACCCAGGCACCCCTGTACAAATTCTTTTTGGTCTTGACTCCTTTTCTCTGGTCATGAGAATGTTTTTTCCTCCAGGTGCAGGGAGGGCCTGTTATATATGGGAGTTTTATCTCCTGTTTTTAGGGGGGGGAAGGGAAATCAGAGTGCCTTTATTACACCTGTTGTTTTTCAAGAGCCTTAAACTCAAAATAGTCACTATGTTCAACTGGCATGTTTTGGGGTGCCTACTCATTAAGTCCTGCATGACCCTCAGTCTCACTCTGGGGAGCCCAGGTGGGCTTTAGTGTGGGTGTACAAGATCATGGTAATGGCCTATGATGGGACATGAGGAAGTCAAAATTGTGCATAAGAGTAAAACTCACTCAAAGCTCTATCCTTGGGGCGCCTGGATGACTCAGTTGTTAAACATCTGCCTTTAGCTCAGCTTGCGATCCCGGAGTCCCGGGATTGAGCCTCATATTGGGCTCCCTACTTGGCAGGAGGCCTGCTTCTCCCTCTCTCACTCTCCCTGATTGTGTTCCTTCTCTAGCTGTGTTTCTCTCTGTCAAATAAATAAATAAAATCTGTAAAAAACAGAGCTCTATCCTTTGCACTAATGGTTACCAGAGTGGAGGTGGGTGCAGGGATGGATGAAACAGGTGATGAGTATTGAGTAATACATGGAATTGTTGATTCAGTATATTGTACACCTGAAACTAATACAACACTATATGTTATCAATACTGGAATTAAAATTAAATACTTAATAAAAATAAGTAAGTAAATAAATAGCTCTGTCCTTTGCTTCTCCCCTGACTGATTTTACCACAGGTGCCTTAAGCACATGACTTTCAGGGGGTCTGAACCTGGAGGAAGTTCCCCTGGGTTCCACCAACTCTGGCTTCTGTTGACAGGCATGACTATAGTCTTGATATATATGGCCAACATCACCCATCCTTCCATTACATATAACTCGCCCATTTCCCCTCGTAAGAGAGTACAAACTTTATTTACTTCACAACTTAAAAAAAAAAAAAAGACTCCTATAGATATCATGGCAAAAGTGTTCACAGAAGCCATTTTTTCCCTGACAAACAAGAACACTCCTTTGTAACTATAATATAACCATAAAAATCAAGAAATTGACAGTGATATATTATGCTGCGGGAGGATTTTCTTCTACCATTTTACATTTGAAAGTGAGAGGAAGCTGTGAATTGACTCATAATAGATCAACAGAAGAAATGTTTGTTTATGCATGTGGAAGGTTTCAGATGAAGAGGTAACCTGGGGATACCTTGGTGGCTCAGTCAGTTAAGTGTCTGCCTTTGGCTCAGGTCGTGATCCCATCATCCTGGGATTGAGTCTGTCATTGTGCTACTTGCTCAGCAGGGAGCCTGCTTCTCTCTCTATGCCTGCTGCTTCTCATGCTTGTGCTCACTCTCTCTCTGACAAATGAATAAATAAAACCTTTATTAAGGAAAAAAGAAGAAGAGGTAATGTGGACAGCTCAAGGTAGAGATTTATAGAACTTAATAAGGGAGTGGGTGGTTGTGTTTAGGGCTTCAGAGGATGGAAGGTTGGGATTGAAGCTTGTTTACACAATTTTTTAGAATGTCCATGTGCTCAAGGTAAGGCCTCCCTGATTGGAGACCTCTCTGGAGGGGGCTGCGATCACTAATACCTACAAAGTTATGTTTTAGTCAGAGTCAGATAAGGGAAGGTCACATAGGAATATTTTGGGCATTTGATATAGCTCAGATGTTTCCATTTTGAGGTAATCTGCATGTCATTCATGTATGATATTGATTCCATTACCAGTTACCTATTCCATAGTCCCCCTTCATGTTTTGTCAACTGCTCCACTAGCATCCTTTAGAGCAAAAGAATTGAATCCAGGGTCACCATTGCACTTTGTTGTCATATCTCTTTGTTTTTCTTCAATCTAGAAGAGTTTCTCAGGAACTCTTTCAGGATCTTGATGTCTTTGAAGATGATAGGCCAGTTATTTTGACCAAATGTAATAAAGGTATTTTTATCTACTCATTCATTCATCTGTAAGGGAGAAAAAAAATCCTTGCCCCTCTAGTCTTCTAAGTTCTTGATTGGGACCCTTGTAAAAAAAAGCAGATTAACAGGAGGAAAAAACAAACGCTCATTATCATGTATGTCTCATTTATTCAAGGGAGAAACTCGGAGTAACTCAAGGAGGTGCTTTAGAACTCTGGATTATGTAGCATCTTCAACAAGGAACAATACATCTGTAGAGAAATGACAGGGCAAAAGGAAGTAGTTTTAGGTTTCCAAGGGTGGAAAACTGTAGGAAGCTAAATATATGGCAGGGAACTAATGGAATAAGGTTTGTTTATGGATTCCTTCAGTGTCACCCAATAAGAGTCTGTCTTCATAGAAGGAGAATTTATATTCTGCCTTTAGGCAGGGTAGGAGGAGTGCAGAAAGACCTTTCCCACATTTGCTACTTCTTAATTGCTTTCAGCACAAAATAATTTTTATGTCAAAAGATCTATTTTGGGGTAACAAATTCTGGTTTTCTTCAACTCATTAATTTATTTGGGAAAAGTAATTGATCAGCTACTATGGGCTGAGCCCTGTCAAGCATTGGGATACATACAGGGCCCTAGATGGATGTAGATCTTTCCTTGGGAGAGGCCCTTTAGCTCCTAGAGCAGTTAAGAAGATTCAGGATTTGGGGCACTTGGGTGGCTCAGTTGGTTAAGCAACTGCTTTCGGCTCAGGTCATGATCCTAGAGACCCGGGATCGAGCCCCATATTGGGCTTCCTGCCCCACGTTGGGAAGCCTGCTTCTCCCTCTTTCAGCCCCTCTGCTTGTGTTCCCTCTCTAGCTGTGTTTCTCTGTCAATAAATAAAATCTTTTTTTTTTTTTTTTTTTAAAGAAGATTCAGGATTTCTGGGTTCATGTCCAGCTCTACTACTTACTCCCATTAGAATCTTGGGTTTGTTACTTAACCTTTACATGCCTCACAGAAAGTGGGAAGGTCAATAAAAATACCTACCACATAAGGTAGACATTTGCTTGAAATGAGTTAACACTGGCATCTCAGTATATATCACTAATCTGCATCTAAAAATTAGATTTTCTGTGTAAAGATGCTAACTGGGTTCTATTTCACATTATTTTTAGAAGGAAAACATTGTGATTGTAATACATTATACATTAATTCAAAATCCCAACCAATTTCCAAAAACACAACTAAAAGATACTAAAACAACTGAAGGGATCAGGGTATGCCACCCCAAAATGTGCCACATTGGCAAAAGAATTATTTTGAACAATGGCATCTGAGTTCCTAAGCAGTCTTATCTGCCTAAAACCTGAGCCTTACAAAAGAGCTCAATAGTTATAAATACCATCCTTGGGAGCAACTCTAATATTCTCTTCTTGGAGATGAAAAGTCAGAGGTTGCATGACATACAGATAGCATTGTCCATCTATTTTTCTAAAGGCGTATTTATTTTTCAAAAAAGGCATTTGCATTGCCCTTTCTCCCTTTCTTCTAAGAAGTTGTTTGTTCTCCCAGAAGTGCTTCTTTGTCCCCCCCCATTACGATGACAAACTCTAAATTCTGTCTCCTTGAGTCTTATTTTTCAGTGACCCCCATAGATACATATAACAATCTGAATTTTCTCTTATTAATCTCTTTTGTCAGTTTTTAATTTTTAAAAATTTTAAAAAAGATTTTATTTATTAATTTGAAAGAGAGAGAGACAGAGATAGTGAGAGAGAGCAAGGGTGGGAGGATAGGGAGAAGTTGGTTCCCCGCAGAGCAGGGAGCCCAGCATGGGTCTAGATCCCAGGACCCCAGGATCATGACTTGAGCTGAAGGCAGACACCTAACTGACTGAGCTACCTAGGCACCCCCCTTTCGTCATTTTAATTTGCAGGTCCTCAAGACATAAGCTATGAAAAAAGGGGTTTTTTTGTTTCCTTCACACACCTATGCATTAGTAACAGTGGTCACACTAGGATGCAAAGCATTTGAAATATTATCACCAAAGAATTAAAACAGTTGCTTTATGTACAGTAATGTCTCTTCTATTGTAATTACTATTTTTATTCCTTATCTACCCTTCTCTTCAAAAATTTCTGAACATTTCTGGTACTCGTCGTACAGCTCTCAGCAAAAACAGTGGCTCAATATGGAAAACACTGGTAAATGCATTCAGGACAAGTGCCAGTGACAAAGTATGACTCACTCTGAGCATTACACTCTGAGGTCACTCTGAGCATCAACAATATCTAAAGACTACACCCCCTCTGTGGCTACTCCCTCTGCTTTTCAAAATGTCTGTGAGTGTTGCCGTTGTTCTACCATTTCAACTTGGAAGGTAACTGGAAAACTTCCCTCCTCATTGTTTGTGCTAAATCATATTGAACTTTAGGAGATACAAATATAAAATTTTCCATCAGCTTAAAACAAACTCTGTATTGAGAGATACATATATTTTGTGAAGTTTGGGTATTAAAAAACAAAAGTGTTGTTTCTGTGAGATATTTGGCAGGCATCATTTGCATATATAAAGCTCTTAAGGCAGGGCACAAAGAAATTGTTAGCTATTAGTATTTACCTCTGTGAACCCAACATTCAAGTGAGGATGGCAGGAAGGCAAACATAGGATGGATAAGTTTTCTGCAGACTGTGGTAAGTTTTCTGAGGAGATTGAATGCTAGAGAATAATGGGGGGAGGACCTTCTTTGGGAAGGTGGTCAGTATAATCTTCTTGGGGAAGTGACAACTAAAAATAAACCGAGGGATGAAAAGAAGCCAGCCATGAGGGCAGCCAGGGAGAAGCATTCCAAGTAGAGGCAAGAGCAAATCCCATAGCAAAGGTTAGTTAGTGCTGCTGGAAGGACTGTCCCTGGAGTTAGAACAAGTCTATATGATGAGACCAGAGAGATGGGCAAGCAGAAGTCATGTAGAATCTTGGAGACCATGGTAGAATTTGTTTGGATCCCTTTCTAAGTGCAATAAGAAGCTATTAAGAATTTTAAGTGAAAGGATGAAATGATCGGATTTTTGTTTTTGGATCACCTTGCTGAGGAGGTTGTGGGGGGGAATGGAAGTTTCAGGAGGAAGTTGGGAGACCGAGTTAAGAATCTACTCATTGAGTGTCTGGGTGGCTCGTGGGTTAAAGCCTCTGCCTTCAGCTTAGATCATGATCCCAGGGTCCTGGGATCGAGGCCCGCATTGGGCTCTCTGCTCAGCAGGGAGCCTGTTTCCTGCGCTCTCTCTGCCTGCCTCTCTGCCTACTTGTGAACTCTCTCTCTGTCAAATAAATAAATAAAAACTTTTTAAAAAAAAGAATCTACTCATTAATTCAGGTAAGAGATGAGGTGACATTGAAGATGGATAGGAGAGGTCAGAGATGATTATTTTGGAGGAAGAATTATTGGACTTGCTGTTGGATGAAGGAAATAGATGACTCAGGGATGACACTCAGATTTCTGGCTTTTATAACTGGGTAGGTAGTGATGCTATTGATGGAGGGAAGACTAGCTATAAGAATGTTTGCAGTTATTTCTAAAGTTTGGGCATATCTGCATTCAGACACTCAGAAAATGGTACTCCCCATGTCTCTTTGGAGGCGTTGTTATTTGTAAATAGCAGCATGTTGCAAAATGACAAGGTAACATAAAGTTTCCATACAACATGGTATAGGAGAAGCCTGAATTACGCTGATTTACTCCAGTTCCTTTTGAGAGCATCTGGTGATTTCTGCTTTTGTTTTTCCTTACAGTACTAGTTTTAATATATGGCTTTTTGTTTGTTCATTTTGTCTTATTGGGTGGAAGCATGAAACTTGTGGCTATTCTGGTTGTATAAACTAAACATCAGAGATGTCTGCTGTTGTTCCCCAGTAGGAATCTCTATATCTTCTTGCACATTAAACAGAGTTATGATGGTTAATTATATACGACCTTTCTGAGGAGGTTAAGTGTAGGATAATTGCTGATGAATGGCCCAGTAAAAACTGCAGACCACTACTGAAGGGTAGCAGAATATATCACCCCAAAATATACCCTTTTCGGATAAGAATTATTTTGAGCTGAAGGCAATTGAGAAAAGGCAGGTACAGTATAAGAAAAGCTCTCTGCCCTCCATGTATTACCTAAAAGCAAGGCATAGATTTGTAGAGGTTTCCCCTTCTTCCCTCTCTATCAGGAAGAGTTAACCGTTGGAGACAACTCTAGACCCTTAGGAGCCCAGAGATGGAACCAGAGGCATCTGCCTCACAAATTGTACTAATTAGCCTTTACCTTCCATTATTTTCTCAATGTTAACCTTCCTATAATTTCCTGCCCTAGCAACTCAAAGTCCTTTTCCTTTGCCTTGCCCCTTCTCTAAAAATTCTTTGTTCTCTAAGATGGTCTATAAGCCTGAGTTCTAATTACCTCTTTGAGTTACTCTTCCCTGAGTGCTCGCATGCATATGCACAATGCACATGTTCACAGACTTCTGCTTTCTATTCCTCTTGTTCATCTGTCTTTTGCCAGTCTAACTTAGAGGACCCCTGGCCAGGGATCTGAGGAGGGTGGAAGGAAAAGGGTTTTTTCCCTTCCCTGTGCAACAAAACAGAAAGGGTATACTGAAAACCCCAGGAATAGGGTAGTTCTGGTAGGGAGAGGACAGAGAGCTGGCTGCCTCATTTCCCAGTTACAGTTGGTTAATCAGACCAAGGCTTCAGTGAGCCCTGGTTTCTCCATCTGCAAAATGTTGTTTTGGAAGATTGGGGAGTAGAACAAGAAAGAAATAAGGTTGAATTTTAGAATAAAGGCACCTGGGTGTTAAGTGTCTGCCTTTGGCTCAGGTCGTGATCCCAGAGTCTTGGGATTGAGCCCTGCATAGGGTTCCCTGCCCAGTGGGGTGTCTGCTTCTCTTTCTCCCTTTGCTTCTCTCCCCACTCATGGTCCCTCCCTCTCTCTCAAATAAATAAGTAAAACCTTAAAAAAAAAGGTGGAACATGGAATATCCTGATTATGTTATAGAAACAACCCTTGAAACTCCATGGCTTTATGGTTTAGCATAACTGAAGAAGTTTCAGATGTCTGTCATTGGGGGTTCTCTTTCTAGAGACTCTCAGAGCCATATTTCCATCATTTTATGATGTTGCCTCAATAGGTAGCCTCTAAGATTGTTGAAAAAAGGGAAGAGAGGATGTAGAGCTGCATGATATATATATATATTTTTTAAAGATTTTATTTATTTATTTGACAGACAGAAACACAGCCAGAGAGGGAACACAAGCAGTGGGAATGAGAGAGGGAGAAGCAGGCTTTCCGCCGAGCTGGGGGAGCCTGATGTGGGACTCGATCCCGGGTCTCCGGGATCATGACCTGAGCCGAAGGCAGTTGCTTAACCAACTGAGCCACCCAGGCGCCCCAATAGTTTATTTTTTATGTTGATTGTTTTTCTTCTCCTATTTGAATGTTAGCTCCCCAAGGCCAGAGATTCTTTTTTTTTTTTTTTTTTTTTTTTTTTTTTTTTTTTTTTAATTTTATTTATTTGAGAGAGCGAGCGAGAGAAAAGGGGGAGTGGAAGAGGGAGAAGCAGGCTTCCTGCTCCGCCCCCTTCCGGTGTGGGGCTCGATTCCAGGACCCTGGGATCATGACTTGAGCGGAAGGCAGATGTGTAACGACTGAGTCACCCAGGCACCCCAAGGCCAGAGACTCTTAATGATTGTTTTCTTCACCGATATATCCCAAGCACCTAACAGGTACAAAAAAGTTTGTTGAATTGAATGGATCACACAAATTACTGACTAGCTCCTAGTGGTGGAGGGGGTTTGTTTTTCTTAAAACAGAGGTTGCTTGTGTTGCCCTAAATGATGAGGGAGGGGTGCAGCAGGGGAAGCCAAAATTAGGGGGAAATTTAGTGTGAATGTTTAAAGGGTCTTTTTGTGTTGCTGATTTTATATTTTAGGCTCTGACCAATAGTGATAGCATTATTTAAGCCATCATTTTTAGTTTTTTAAGAAATTTCTTTGGAATGTTTTTCTTTCCCTCTAAAACAAGTGAACCTTGTAAAGAACATAAGCTCAGTTTCAGCTCAAGAGAAAAGCCTGTAGGTGGGGATAAAAGAGAAACCAACATCTGCACTGGGTCGCTCACTACCTAGCCTGTTTGAAGAGCGGACATGTTTGGACAGTGGTACTTAATGAGATCATTTCTGTGACTGTTTGTGAAGGGCTTAGCTTTGCCTTGTTCTCCTCCTCTGGGGCTTAAGAACTTGGACATTTTAGAATGCTTTTTGAAAATTTTTCAGTTTCAGTTGCTTTGATGAGGTACAAGCGGAGAGCAAAACAGGCCATTGAAATTGACTTTAGAACTATATGTGAACACTTACTGAATCCTTGCAAAAACACAAATATATATTGGGTCAACATTTTATACATAAACTACATTTTATACAAAATTACCTTTAAAAAATTGAGGTATAGGTGACATACCACATTATGTTCATTTCAGGTGAGATGTAGGAATTAGGCATTTGTATACATAACAGAATGCTTTCCACAAAATTACATTTTGTTGAGGTCGGGGTGGGGGGGTGGGGGGTGGGGGGGCAGTGGTGGCGGGGTGGGGGTTGTTTTGAAACATTATCTCTGCTCTAGAAACATTTAAACCTTCCCTTGAATGAATGCCCAGAGTCTCACCTTTGCTGGGTGGCGAGCTAGCTTTGGCAGATCTGCATTTGTTTAGCAATCCCTTAAATTTCTCAGCATGAAAACGACCCCTTTTATCCTCTAAGTAGCCTTGTGGTGGACACTTCTGCCTCATTCAGTTACATTCCAGGAGATTTGGGGGAGATTAGCTAGGACATAAATTTTAGGTGCAGTCCCCAAGTGCCTCGGGCCCTCTTCTTCAGCCACCTGTCTTTGTTGTTCAGGGCTTAGCAAGCCAGCCCACACTGTACACGTTGGGCATTATATCAAAATTAATTGCTCTGCTAGGCTCCTGACATTAATTTTAATATATTCAAACTCGGTAAGAGCAGTGGGACATTTATTTACAATTTTGCTTCAACTTGTAATTCTTTAACCAATAACATTGGTAGATTAGCCCCCTACTGCTGCTGTATTAGAAAGTCAGCTGTAATAAATGGCTCCTTCCCTACATAATTACTTTGTCACAACAATCGGAATTTTTGTAAGCAAATTGATACAGATGAGAATGAAGTCCTTCATCTTAGGCAGAGCCTGATTATTTCACTTCACAGCTATGGGTAGAATTGCCCTTTTTCTTCAACAACGCTAGTGGTCATCATTAATATACATTGATTAATATATATTAATATATCATTAATATACAGTTGATCCTTGAACACCGTTGCTTTGCATTGCCTGGGTCCACTTACACCTGGACTATTTGCATTAAATACAGTACTGTAAATGTACTTTTTTCCCTATGAACTTTTGTCTTTTTTAAAATATTTTATTTATTTGACAGAGAGAGAGAGAGAGGGAACACAAGCAGGGGGAGTGGGAGAGTGAGAAGTAGTCTTCCCCTAAGCAGAGAGCTGGAGGACGGACTTGATCCCAGGGCCCTGGGATCATGACCTGAGCAGAAAGGAGCTGCTTAACAACTGAGCCACCCAGGTGCCCCTCCTATGAATTTCTTAATAACATTTTAAACAAAATGTGCTGTGTATATCCTTAGTAAGCCTTTTGGTGGGCAGTAGACTATGAGTAGTTATGTTTGGGGGGAGTCAAAAGTTATATATGTGGATTTTCAACTGCATGGGGTTTGGCGCCCCTGAGCCCATATTGTTCAAGGATTTACTGTGTTCAGTAACCTTGGGAATAACAAGCTTGAGGGTTTTTCCTTGAGGGGAGAGACCTAGGGTTGGCTTTATGTGATGGGAGAGTTACCTCGCATTCTGACTCCATTCGGATGAGTCCCCCCTTATCCCCAGTAACGGATCCCTCAGACCGAAATCTCCTCACCTATTTTGCTCAGAATTTAGCCAGGGCACTATTGAACCAGGCCGTCTGTCCCAAAAGAAGATTATTTCTGAAGGACCTCCAAGGAAGGAAATACCTACTCTCCTTGAGTCACATACTCCTGTTTTAAAATGGACTGCAGTTTACCTTCCAATCGCCAGATATAAGAGAGGGCCATATTCTCCTTCCCACCAGGGCTGCTGGAGAGACCTGGAGTGCCAGGTGGCTCACAGCTCCCATGACAGGAAGCTGTTGATCCACGCTAGGAGAACTGTGAACAGGTAAGAGGAGGAGGGTGGGGGGCAGGAAGTAAAGTCAAATTAATATGAAAAACAATTTAAAGATTTTATTTATTTATTTGGCAGAAACACACTGAGAGGGAACACAAGCAGGGAGAGTGAGAGAGGGAGAAGCAGGCTTCCTGCCGAGCAGGGAGCCCCATGTGGGACTCGATCCCGGGTCTCCAGGATCATGACCTGAGCCGAAGGCAGACACTTAATGACTGAGCCACCCAGGCAAATTGCCTGAAAAAAAGAAATTACAGTTTTTAAGGTCCAGTAGAAAGTTACTATTTCCCAATCCTCAAGATGTGTAAAAAAGTCTATCTTTTAAAAATTTCAAATTTTAAATGGCCAAGGAGCCAGCACATGTGATAATTCAGGAGTATTTATTAATAGATACAAATGTTTTATTTTTACAGATTTGTCAGCTACCTGGAAGAAGTATTTGGTAATAGGCAAAATACCCTTCCCTTTTCAGCCACCACCATATTAAACATCATGTTACTATATAATACCTTTATGTAGTTTATGATAGAAAAGGTAAGGCAGACAATGAAAAAAAAAGCTAAGAATTAATAACGTCTGTCAGTATGTGGTCTTCTTTTTTTTTTTTTAAAGATTTTATTTATTTATTTGACAGAGAGAAACACAGCCAAGAGAGGGAACACAAGCAGTGGGACTGAGAGGGGGAGAAGCAGGCTTCCTGCCGAGCAGGAATCCTGATGTGGGACTCGATCCCGGGTCTCCAGGATCATGACCTGAGCCGAAAGCAGTCGCTTAACCAACTGAGCCACCCAGGCGCCC
>PITA01004003.1:0-28039 GCA_004023965.1 Spilogale gracilis
GTAATCTAGGGAGGGAAATGAAACAACAGAGACTTTGGACACAGAAACAAACTGAGGGACTTGGAGGGAGGGGGGTGGAGGGATGGGAGAGCCTGGTGGTGGGTACTGGGGACACCTAAAGCGTGGAGCACTGGGTGTGGGGAATGGGGAATGAATCTTGGAACACTGGAAAAAAATTTTAGTAACAATAAAAAAAAATGGTAAAAACTTAAAACATATTCTATCTCACAACAGAGACTTTGGATACAGAAACAAACTGAGGGACTTGGAGGGAGGGGGTGGCGGTTGGGAGAGCCTCGTTGGTGGGTACTGGGGGCACCTATTGCGTGGAAAACTGGGTGTGGGGACTGGGGAATGAATCTTGGTACACTGAAGAAAAAAAATAAATAAAAAGAAAAAAAAACAAAGAACAAGACAAAACCATAATTAAAAAAAAATAAGGGTAGAGAGAGAGTGTACATCCTTGCCTTATACCAAATCTTAGCAGGAAAGTACTCTTTCTTCATTATGTACTATATTTGCTGGGTTTTTTTGGGGGGGAGGGGTTGGCGGAGTATAATTTATTGATGGTACATGACAAGGCAAGGCTCTCCAAGCATTTCTACTTCTTCCAGGGGTCTGGGATGAAAACTGGGGAGGTCAGGAGAGTCTCAGTGTTCTGAGGGATAAGTTGGAGCAGAGATCCCCCAGCTGCTGAGGGCCTCTCTCTTCTTGCTATTGCTGGGGCTGATGGGCCAGGGGTTCTTACTCCTTGGAGGCCATGTGGACCATAAGGTCTATCACCCAGTTGCTGTAGCCAAATTCATTGTCATACCAGGAAATTAGCTTGACAAAGTGGTCACTGAGGGCAATGCCAGCCCTAGAACCCAAGGTAGAAGAGTGGGTATCACTATTAAATTTGCAGGAGGCAATCTGGTCCTCAGTGTGGCCCAGGATGCCCTTGAGGGGGACTGCTGAGCCTGCTTCAAACCTTTCTTGATGTCACGGTATTTGGTAGCTTTCTCCAGGTGGCAGGTCAGATTCACGACACACTTATGGGGGGTGAGGACATGGAAGCCATGCCAATGAGCTTCCCGTTCAGCTCAGGGATGACCTTGCCAACAACCTTGGCAAAGCCAGTGGAAGCAGGGATGATTTTCTGGACCCCTTCTTGGCCATCACTCCATAGCTTCCCAGAGGGGCTGTCCACGGCCTTCTTGGTGGCAATGATGGCATAGAAGGTGGTATTCAGTCCCTCCACAATGTCAAAGTTGTCATGGATGACCTTGGCCAGAGGAACCAAGCAGTTGGTGGTGCAAGAGCCATTTCTAATAATCTTGAGGGAGTTGTCATACTGCTCATGGTTCACATCTGTCATGAAATCATGGCATCAGCATAAGGAGCAGAGATGATGACCCTCTTGGCCACACCCTTCAAGTGAGCCCCAGCCTCTTCCATGTTGGTGAAGACCCCAGTGGACTCCACAACATATTCAACACCAGAATCATCCCTTTTGACATTGGTGGGATCTTGCCCTTGAAAGATGGAGATGGACTTTGCATTGATGACAACTTTCCCATTCTCAGCCTTGGCTGTGCCATGGAATTTGCCATAGGTGGAACCATACTGGAACGTGTAGACCATGTAGCTGAAATCAGTGAAAGGCTAACCACCCATTTTTCCAGAGTTAAAGGCAGTCCTGATGACCAGGCGCCCAATATTGTCAAGTCTGTTCACACCGAACTTCACCATCGTGTCTCTCGGATGTGGCTGGCTCTGCACCGGAAGGTATGGCTGTCTGTTGAATGGGGTGGGCCAGAGCCTACTATCTGCTTTTATAGGATTATTTTTTATCACTAGAACAACTTAAAAATTTCCAACATCACTGAGAATTTACATAATAAATGAATTTTAAATTGAATTTTGTCTTATTTTTATGTATTGAGAATATTGTACACCTTTCCTTCTTTAACCTAGTAATATGGTAGATTATTCTGATGTATTTTCATTATTGAACCAGACCTCTATTGCTGGATTAACAATGCTTAATTGTGGTGTGAATCTTTTTAACAAAGTACTCAATTACTTTTGACAGAATTTTATTCAGAACTTTTACATCTATATTCATATGGTCTATGGGTTTGTTTTATACTGTCTGTATACAGTTTTTTTTTCCCGTATTTTATTTATTTAGAAAAGAAACACAGCAAGGGAAGGAACACAAGCAGGGGGAGTGAGAGAGGGAGAAGCAGGCTTCCTGCCAAGGAGGGAGGACCCTGGGAACATGACCTGAGCAGAAGGCAGACACTTAACCACTGAGCCAGCCAGGCACCCATATATATAGTTTTAGTATCAGGACAATATTGTCCTCACAGAGTTAGTTATAAAGTATTCACTCCTGTTCATTTTTGTTGGAGATATTGTATAGAATTGGTCTTTATCTTCTTTTAACATGCATAATAAATTTTACATAAAACCATCTACACCAGAGAGATTTTGTGTTTGAGATAGTTTTCACTGAAAATCCAATGGTTTTTAATGGTTACAGGACTGCTTAGGTTGTTTCTTCCATCTTGGTTGAGTTTTGATAGTGCATTGTTTTTAAGATACTGGTCCCATTTTATTTACATTGTTGAGTGCATGTGGTTAGAGTTCTTTGTGGTATTTGTGATCTCGTTTTAGATCAGAGATTAGAAACACAACAAACTATAACCTGAACAAAGTACGTATTAGTGATTTTTACTTAACCCATCAAAAAACTGAGACTGTGGATTAAACCACTTACTGGAGAGAGAAATGTGCCTGCAGGGAGGGCCAGAAGCCAAGTATCTGCTTAGCGGGTTCTGTTGACACCAAAAACCATGTAAGCTGATAAGCATAGGAATATTGGCTGAACTTCTAAAGGCCAAGCTTGGCTAGCATAAAAGTGTGAAATCTCTAGGAACCATAAAGATACTTGATTTCACAGAATCTCACAGGCTTTTTCTTCAGGAATTCCATAAGTTACTCACAATAAAGATTACAGCATATGTTGAGAAATATGTAGTGATGGCTAGTGCAGAGGAACATCAGCCACTGCAGAAACTACCCAAACTCATCTCTTTATCTCCCTTATGACACAAAAGCCTTTAGTCTACTGGATAAAATGGAAAGAGGTTTGTATCTTGAGGGCATTGATAAAAAGTACAGCTGGGAGAGGAAAATGAATAAAAAGGTCTAATTCTGGAAGGAAAGTAAGGAATATTTGTTAGACCAGTATTACACCTGGAGGAGAGTATCAGATGACATCCCCAAATCCAGGTTCATAGTGCCTTGCTAATATTGAGTTTTAATTCAAACAACAGAGAATTCCTCTGTTCTCTACTCACCAATCTGTGACCTGTGCTAAAATGTGTCAAAAACTAAATAAATGAAATAAAGGGAAGACAGTAGGAAGATCTTGAAGAGATGGATTTTATCTAAAAACACAAAACAGTGAAGTGGGAAAATACAAACCTAAACAGGCATTTCTCTAGCAAATTATCATTCATCTTAAACAAAAGATAATCCTTAAAAAGAATGTGAAGTGGCTGGTAAGTACACTAAAGGTAGCAATTGCAAAAAGCCAGATAAGCAAAACTATATCCTGACTATACTAACAGAAAATTTCAAGCTAAAGACCCAGTAAAAAGTTATATGCATTTGCAAACCTAAAATTAATATTTAATTCAATATCTACTTCCTACTGTGTTATGTAACATGTTTAACTTTCATGAGAGAGCGAAGGGATACAGACAGTAAAGAAGTTGCAATACAAAAGCTACAGCAATCTTGAGAATAGACTTATGAATGACACAGAGGTTGGAACTCTCAGAAGGAAGGTTTAAAGCAATTCCAGTTAATATATTAAAGGCATTCGTAGAAAATATTAAACAACATATAGCAAGAGATGTGTTATTTCAACATGAAATACTTCTACAAACAACCACCCAATATGGAAAGCAGTTGGTTGTCCCCTATCCACATGTGTCTATGAATACTTTATCACTGAGTACTTTTGCCTTGTGTTCTTGATAAACCAGTGTGTGTAACTTTGCAACTAGAAATGATCTGGAAAAGAGAAAGAGGTTGCTTGCTTGCCTTTCAGAGAAAAACAAAGCAAAACAAAACATAGTATTATAATTTTCTCACTAACTTTTAGACAAACTAATGATTGTCTAGTGAAAGTTTGGCAAACATATCTTCTATTACTTTAAATAAGAGTTAATAATGACGTGTAAAAATAAAAAAATAGAGGGGTGCCTGGGTGGTTCAGTTGGTTAAGCGACTACCTTCGGCTCAGGTCATGATCCCAGAGACCTGGGATCGAGTCCCACATCGGGCTCCCTGCTTCTCCCTCTCTCACTCCCCTTGCTTGTGTTCACTCTCTGGCTGTGTTTCTCTGTGTCAAATAAATAAAATCTTTAAAAATAATAATAATAAATAAAAAATAGAGAACAAAGCTCAAAAATGCCCCACAGGAGGATGCTGTGACAGCAGACATAAACTATAGAATTCTTATAAGAAGAAAATGTGGAAAACAGAAATTTGGAAGGATACAAATACATTGACCTCATGAACATCTGTAAAACACTATACAAAACAACCACAAGATATATAAACACGTGTATTAAAGTCACATGTGCTATCTAAACATGATGGGAACCAATAAAATATAGGTACCAAGAAGGATATCTAGAAAATGTCCAATTATGCACACTTCTAAATTCCCCATGGGTCAATGGCAGAATAACAAGGTAAATTTTAAAATGTTACGTTAAAAGATTATAAACACATGGTATATAAAACTCAAGAAATGAAAATATATCAATTAAAATCGGGTTGAGAACCACCAAAAATTCTCCCCTATGTAAAACCAACAAGCGGGAACTGGCAAAAGTTAGAATCACTTTTTTTCAGATCTCTAGAAATTAACGAATGGCTGGCAGCCTTAGAGGGAGTGTTTATTCAAGAAAAATAACTGATCCGGGTAAAAATAATGATTTTTGTGGAACTAGAATTCACTCCGGTATTTTCTCCCATTAGCTGAAAACTAATAGCTCAAATTTGCAGTGAATACAAGCAGACTGGCAACCTCCTGAAAAAGCAATATATGGCTGGAAAATCTTCAAAATCTCATTTTGAAAGAAATGTCATGACCTGACCTATTTTTTTCTTAGAAGACCTATTTTATTTGTCCATATTGATTTAAATCACATTTTACACAGTGTGAAAAGCCTCTTTTCCAAAGACATTTGTTTTAAACAATTACAGGCATTTAAAAAAAAAAAAAAAAACTTTATAGAGTTGTCTGGGGACCATGAATAACCATGGGGCAAATAGTATACCAACAAAAAGAAGGAAAAGCTGAAGAATAAGATATTCACACTAAGCTTTGAAAAGCTATGATAAATTTCTGGGAATCTAGCAGACCACACACATGTATCAGACTAAGTGCTTCCCCAAATCTGTACACGTACTTAGGAAAGACCTGAAAAGACTATAAACTCTCATCTCTGATCTTGAGGCTCTGTGCAAGCAGAAGTGAAAGAAAGTTGCAGTTGTTAACTGCTTTACTGAGTGACAAAGGTATGCTCCAACAGGTACAGACTCTCAGAAAGAACTGAGAAACTTATTGATTACAAGTATTTAAAGAACTCTGTCTAATCATTAACACTTGACTTCAGGGGCTACATGCAACACAGAATACACACTTCAGAGAACCAGTTAAAAATTTACAACAAATAACAACTGCAATGAATAGCAATAATATTTGATAAAGGGGGATCTGATTTCCAGAGTTACCTTGTGTATTATTTGGAGTGATGTAGTTTCAGTTTTCAAAAAATTATGAATCATGAAAAAGACCTAAAGTATGACTCATATACAGGAAAAAAATCAATAGAAGCTCTCTGAGGACAATCAGACATTGGAATTACTAGAAAAATACTTTAGGTATTTTGAATAATTTCAAAGAGCTAAAAGAAGTTATGTTTAAATAACTGAAGGAGGGTATTATAATAATGACTCACTAAATATGGAATATCAATAAGGGCATAAAATTATTAGGAAAGAAATAAATAGAATTTCTGGCACTGAAAAATACAATTGAAGTAAAATACCCATTACAGTGGCTCCATATCAGGTATGAGCAGACAGAAGAAAGAATCCGGGAATTTAAAGACAGAATTTAAAGACAATCTCAATATAATCTATTGAGATTATGCAATCTAAGGAAAGAAAGAAGAATGCAGCAAAATAAGCAAAATCTTAATAGACCTATGGGGCACTATCAAGCATACCAACATACACATAATTGGGAGTATCAGAAAGTGGGGAGGTAGATAAAAGGGAGAGAGAATATTTAAAGAATTAGTGGCCTATGATTTCCCAAATCTGGTGAAAAACTAATGTGCACAAAAAAGAAGTTCAGTCAAATCCAATTTAGATAAACTCAAAAGAACCACTCAAAGACACATTATTAAAAAAGATAAGACACATTATTAAAAAGGATAAATGGAGAAACTTGGAAGAAGCAACAGAGAGGGACTCATCATATACAAGGAATCCTCGATAAAATTAATGACAATTAATTTTTCATCACTGATCATGAAGGCCATAAGACAGTGAATTAAAATATTCCAAATGATGAAAGAAAAACATCTGTCCAACAAGAACTCAATATACACCAACAGGTAAATTAAGAGTTCAATAATATACAAATGATTATCTATGTTAGAAAGATATGTTCTAGTAGTACATAAAGCTATTTATAAAAATAGTAAAAGCAATTTAAGCAAAGTTGTGGTAATTTGACTTATTTTATTGTCTTTATTTATAGAGTGACTTCATCCTGTATTTCTAAATTCTACTCAATAATCTCCATTTTTTGCTTGAATAAAATAGAAAACAAGAAATGTAACATAATACCTTATAATAAGCCTGAAATATATTATTGAGTAATTTTTCATATATTTTAGATGGAATATGAGTATTTTATTTAAAAGTACAGAAAGAAGATATCAAATTTGATATTTCTACTCCACAGCTAAGTAGTTCCTTTCCATAATCAACGAAATTCTACATAAGTAATTTCACAGTATGTCATAACATCAGAATCATCATGTTACCTGTGAGCTTAAATTATCTTTATAGGGTTGGTCTTTCTGCCAAATATTGCTGTAATTTTCTGCTAACAGTGGTATAGCTGGATTCTCATTTTTCACTTGATAAATTATGTGCTCAAATCGTGCTGAAAATTCCAATGGCTCAATTCCATAGCTGATGTTTTCAAACTGAAGGAATCCCCTGAATATTTAGAAAACAATGATATAAAAACCCTACAAGTGGTCCCATTAAAGCTATAACCTGAAAAGTGAAAAAAAAAAAAAACCTTAAAATTTTAAAGAATTAAGTTTAAATACTTTAAACTAGGTATTTAAATAATTTCAAAGATAAAAAAACCATATATAAACAACAAAAGGGAAATATTTTAATGATGTCTCAATAAACATAGAATGTCAACAAAGGCATGGAAATTATAAAGAAGAAATCAATAGAAATTACAGTTTGAAAAATAGTAAGAAACACATAAACACATTTTATTTTCCCATTTTTTCTGATTTGCTATTAGTAACTGAGATATCACATCTACCTTAATTTTGCTCATATATTAAAGAAAAAAAATATACTGCAAAGTATTTTATATTACCTGTATAGTAGTCATTTTTATTCAAGATATATTAGTTAAGACCAAGTATATGTTGAAAATCAAGCACTTGAGAATTCCAAGAATAAAGTTCATATTCTCTGAGCTTAGAATAAGGGAAAGCAGGTAGATAGAGTGCGTATCTAAAGAAGTAGATATCTATGAAAACCACATTAAACAAATGCCAATTTTTCCGAGTTAACATGACTAAATTCTAGAAGTCAGGCAACCAAAATCAAAAGGAAGTTAGAGAGAATCTTTTTTCCCTTTGCTCAGGCCCCATCTTCCTCTAATAAACGTAATACCTTTCTCTTCTCATCATCACTGATGAAAATCACTTATACCGACCCTTTTAACTCTAAGGGACCTTCTTAAGTTATTGTGTCTGAAACCGAGTGCACCTAAACTGAAAGCATACAATATGTGCATATTGAAATGATTAATTCATATCATTTCCCATAACTACTTGAGATAACTGAAATATAATGGAACAATATTATTTAGTTCTAAAGTTTCCTTTCCTGAAACTATCCTCTTCTGCACAGGATCTTGAAAAAAATACCTTCAGTCAGGCTTCCCTGGGTTAATATCATTTGAATGGGCACTAAAGTTCAGCTGCTAATATTTATATTAAAAAGTAAGGCTGTCAGAGCACCTGGGTGGCTCAATGGGTTAAAGCCTCTGCCTTCAGCTCAGGTCATGATCCCAGGGCCCTGGGATGGAGGCTCACATCGGGCTCTCTGCTCAGCGGGGAGCCTGCTTCCTCCTCTCTCTGTGCCTGCCTCTCTGCCTACTTGTGATCTCTCTCTGTCAAATAAATAAATAAAATATTTTTTTTTTTTAAAAAAAGTAAGGTTACCATAAAGGAAACTTTCAAATCTGGATTTCCCTTAATCATTCCCAGATTTATGTCTGCTAGTCACTAAGTTTCATTTTAAACTTATCCATGTATAAGTATCATGTAAGATCCTATTACCTGAGTCCAGAGCAGATGCTGAGTGTTGCAAGTGCATTTGGAATATCTGCAACATATCCTTTGTAATGGCAATGCATCTGGAAAGCAATATAGAAAAGTAAATAAGTTCTTTATGAATAAAAATGTATTTGCTAGGTTAAGGAGCATGATGATGGTTAGTAGACCTGGATATCTTCAGGTCCTAGGAGTTCAGCTAGATAGTTAACAAACCAGTCAGAATACATACAGAGTCAACAGGAGATTGAAGAGAAGTACAGCAGCAATTCTAGGAACAGAAAAGCGACCACTTTCTGGAACGTAAGACGTGCAGAGAAGTGAATCAGAGGCGACATTTGGGAAGACAGACCGTGGGGGGAGGGGCCAGCTCCTGGGCAGCAGTAGAGCAGCTGAGCACAAAATCGGGACTTTTAGAAGTCTGCTCCACTCAGGGACATCGTCCCAGAGGCTAAGCGAGGGGTGGAACCCTCTCTGGGACAGTGTGGCCTCAGGACCCGTGGGGTCACAGAAGGATCCAGGGTGACTGAGCATGGCAGAGCTCCCAGTTATCACAGAGGAAAGGCTGGCAGAGCAAAGGAGTGGGCTCTTGGCTCAGGGTTACCTTAAACCATGATCTGAGGCACAGTCAGGCCACTGGTCTTTGAGGAGAGACCCCACAAGTGGAAGATCCAGGGAGACCCCCTCCTTCCTCCACCAGGAGGGGTGGCATGGGAGCATGCTACAGGAGTCTGCTGGTTTTGGAGACTCCAAATGGGGCCGGGCGCCAGAAATAGAAATGCTCGGTCTCAGGCTGGGTGAGCATGGACGCAGCCAGAGACCAGGGAGATGGGCCTGACTGTTTTTCTCTGCGGGTGCACTGAGAAGTGGGTCCCCAAGCTCTCCACGACTCTGGGCCGGAGACTGGGAGGCCGCCATCTTTATTCTCCACCTCCAAAGCTGTACGGAAAGTGTTCAGGGAACAAAAGCTCCCGCTGGAGATTGAACCTGAGCAGATCGCTTAGCCTGGCCCATGGCGAGGGCGGGGCAGTTCCGCCTCCAACAAAGACATTTGAGAATCACTGCAACAGGCCCCGCCCCCAGAAGATCATGGACAACATCCAGCCAAGACCAAGTTCACCAATCAATGAGAACTGTGAAACTTCAGACCTAGAGGAATGCACCACGTAGAAGTCATGGCTTTTTTCCCCACGATTCTTTAGTCTTTCAAAGTTAATTTTTTTTACTTTATTTTTGTCTTATTCTACTTTATGAATTTTGTCCTCTTTCTTATTTTAAAATTATTTAAAATTATTTTAAAATTATTTTATCTCAATACTTTTAAAAAATCTTTTTAAATGTTCATTGTTTTAGTCATATTCTATCTCTTCATTATATTTAAGCTTATATATTATATACATATAGGTTTTTCCTTTTTTAAAATTATGGGATACAGTTTTGTCTAATGGATCAAAATATATCCTAAATCTAGTGCATGAGTTTCTTCTAGTCTCAAGCCTCATCACATTCTTTCCTCATTTTTTTCTTTTTTCAACCAACTTCTTATCTTATCAATTCATTTTTAGAATGTTTTTTAATTTTTACTTTTACAGTCATATTCCAACCCTTTATTGTGTATACCCTTATTTTTGTACATATATAAGTTTTTCTTCCTTTAAATTTTGGGAAGAAGTTTCTTCTAACAGACCAAACTACACCAAAAATCAGAGTGTGGCTCTGTTCTATTCACGAGTCTAATCATATATAGAGAGAAATACAGATAGATATAAATAGAAAAAGATATAGATATATATTTTTTTCTCCTTTCTACCCTCCCACCCCCGGTTTCTGATTTCTTCTGACTTGGTTAGTGTACACTTTTCTGGAGTTGTCTCTACCCTTGTAATATTTTGTTTTCTCACTCATCAATTCTTATCTGGATAAAATGACAAGGTAGAAAAACTCACCTCAGGAAAAAAAAAAAAACAAGAGGCAATACCAATGGCTAGGGACCTAATCAATAGGGATATTAGTAATATGTCATAACTAGAGTTCAGAATGACAATTCTCAAGGTCCTAGCTAGGCTCAAAAAAAAAGCATGGAAAATATTAGAGAATCCCTTGCTGGAGAAATAAAAGAAGTAAAATATAACCAAGTTGAAATCAAAAAAGCTATCAATGAGGTACAATAAAAATGGAGGCTCTTACTGTAGGATAAATAAGGCAGTAGAGAGAATTAGTGATATAGAAAAACCAATGCGCAAAAATTCTCACCAAAATACTAGTCATTAGATTCAACAGTACATTAAAAGGATTATCCACCATAACTAAGTGGTATTTATTCCTGGGCTTCAAGGTTGGTTCAACATCCACAAATCAATCAATGTGATATAATACATTAATAAAAGAAAAAACAAGAACCATATGATACTCTCAATAGATACTGAAAAAGCACTTGACAAAGTACAGCATTCTTTTTTGATCAAAACTCTTCACAGTGTAGGGATAGAGGGTACATACCTCAAAATCATAAAAGCCATCTATGAAAACCCCACAGTGAATATCATTCTCAATGGGGAAAAACTGAGAGCTTTCCCCCTAAGGTCAGGAACACGGCAGGGTTGTCCGCTATCACAACTGCTATTCAACATAGTACTAGAATTCCTAGCCTTAGCAATCAGACTACAAAAAGAAAGAAAAGGCATCCAAATCAGCAAAGAAGAAGTCAAATTCTCACTCTTTGCAGATGGTCTGACACTTTATGTGGAAAATCCTTAAAAGAATCCTTTCCAAAACTATTAGAACTCATACAGAATTCAGTAGTCAGGATATAAAATCAATACACAGAAATCAATACACAGAAATGCAAAAATGCATTTCTATACACCAATAAGACAGAAGAAAGAGAAATTAAGAAGTCTATCCCATTTATAATTGTACCCCAAACCATAAGATATCTAGGAATAAACCTAACCAAAGAGGCAAGGAATCTGTACTCAGAAAACTCTAAAGTACTCATGAAAGAAATCATGGAAGATGCAAAGAAATGGTAAAACATTCCATGTTCATGGATTGGAAGAACAAATATTGTGAAAATGTCTATGCTACATAGAGCAATCTACACATTTAATGCAATCCCTATCAAAATATCAACAATGTTTTTCAAAGAAATGGAACAAATAATCCTAAAAGTTATATGGAACCAGAAAAGAGCCCAAATAACCAGACATATTTTGAAAGAGAAAATCAAAGTTGGCAACATTACAATTCCAGACTTCAAGCTCTATTACAAGGCTGTCCTGATCAAGGCAGCATTATACTGGCACAAAAACAGACATATAGATCAATGAAACAGAATAGAGAACCCAAAAATGGACCCTCAACTCAATGGTCAACTCATCTTTGATAAAGAAGGAAAGAGTGTCCAGTGGAAAAAAGACAGTCTTTTCTACAAATGGTCTTGGGAAAATTGGACAGCCACATGCAGAAGAATAAAATTGGGCTATTTCCTTATATCACACACAAAAATAAACTCAAAATAGATGAAGACCTCAGTGTGACACAGGAATCCATCAAAATCCTTGAGAAGTACACAGGCAGCAACTTCTTCGTCATCAGCCACAGCAACTTCTTCCTAGAAACATCATCAAAGGCATGGGAAGCAAGGGCAAAAATGAACTATTGGGACTTCATCAAGATCAAAAGCTTTTGCAGAGCAAAAGAAACAGTCAACAAAACCAAAAGACAACCGACAGAATGGGAGAATATATTTACAAATGACATATCAGATAAAGGGCTAGAATTCAAAATCTATAAAGAACTTATCAAACTCAACCCCCCATAGAACAAATAATCCAATCAAGAAATGGGCAGAAGACATGAACAGACATTTCTCCAAAGAAGACATTCAAATGGCCAACAGACATTAAAAAGTGATCAACAACACTCAGTATCAGGGAAATACAGATCAAAACGACAGTGAGATACCACCTCACACAAGTCAGAATGGCTAAAATTAACAAGTTAGGAAATCACAGATGTTGGGAAGGGGAACTCTCCTACACTGTTGGTGGGAATTCAAGCTGGTGAAGCCATTCTGAAAAACAGCATGGTGATTCCTCAAAAGGTTGAAGTAGAGCTACCATATGACTTAGCTATCACACTAACTGGGTATTTATCCTAAAGATACAAATGTAGTGATCTGAAGGGGCACATGCATCCAAATGTTTATAGCAGCAATGTCCACAATAACCAAACTATGGAAAGAACCTAGATGTCCATCAACAGATGAATGGATAAAGAATATGTGATATAGATACAGATATAGATGATGTAGATTTAGTGGAATACTATGCAACCATCAAAAGAATGAAATCCTGCCATTTGCAAGGACGTGGATGGAACTGGAGGGTATTATGCTGAGTGAAATAAGTCAATCATAGAAAGACAATTATCATGTGATCTCTCTGATATGAGGAATTTGAGAAACAGGGAGATAGTTTGTGGGGGATAGGGAGGAAAAAAGTGAAACAAGATGGGACCAGGGAGGAAGACAGACCATAAGAGACTCAATCTCAGTAAACAAACTGAGGGTTTCTGGGGGCGGGGTGGCTGGGTTATGGAAAAAATAAAAATAAACAAATAAATAAATAGGACAAGAATAACTGTGGCTTAACAAAAAAATGTATTTGCTAAGATTAAAAATGTTAAAATAATTGAAAATAATAAGACTGTGCATCGTTTAGATTTGTTACTGCAGATTTTCAAGGAAAATTTGTATTTGACAACCCTCTTTTATTTTGTACCACCAATGCGCTACTGAGTATTCTTTCAAGCTTGGGTTTTATCTCTATCATGTACTATTTTTAGATACAACGATCAGCCACATAACAGGTCATAATTATACAGAATACAATATTTGTATTAAATTGTCATCATAGAACAAACATATCCCAATGGTAGTAATATGGCCACTTCAATAAAATCCATATGAAAACAAATATCTAAGATACATAGAGCTTACCTTAAAATATGAAGACTCTAAATGCAAAACTCCAGTTTCATTATATGTATAAACCAAAAAGTCCTGGGATAAGAATGAGCTAAGAAAAACAAAAATAAAAAATGGTTGAGCTATGAATTTAATAAGAATATAAACATCAAAATAAAAATAAATTTGAAACACATAGGATTCATATAATAATTTGCATTAATTAGAGCAAACTGTGTCCTCTGTATCAGATATTAATGTGGGGGCCTGTGTATGTCTTTACCTAACAAACATTTACTAGGTGTCTACTGATAAATCCTCATATAGGCATTGGGATACAACAGTAAACAAAAGACAAAACCACTGGTCATGATAGTGAGAGATAAGTACTGCTAGCATGTTAAATGTTAAATGTTATAAATAAAGCCTGGGTGAGGGAAGTTGGTTGCAAAGTGTAGAATGGATGGCATGAAAAAGCTCGCCGAATAGACTGAACCTGAAAACAAGTCCCATGGATTTGCACAGATATGTCCTTTGAGACACAGGAGAAAATGCAAAGACCCTGAGGCCAAAATATTCCTTCTGTATATAAAGAACAGGTAAGGGGTGATGTGACTGTAATGAAAGATTGATTGAAGATGACAGACAGTAAGAGATGATGTCACAGAGATAAGAAGCCATTAGAAGATTTAGAACAGATATATGATAAGTTCAGACCAGTATTTTATGTTATTTTTTTAAGTTTTATCCATTTACATAATCTTTACACCCCACATGGGCTCCAACTCACAATCCTGAGGTCAAGAGTCACATGTTCTTCTGACTGAACCAGCCAGACATCCCTCAGACCAACATTTTAATAGAATCAGCCTGAATGCTATGTTGAGAATTATCTGTAGAGCAAATAAGCAGAGAGAGCAATTAGGCTATTAGAGTCATTCAGGCAAGATATGTTAGTGACTTGAACTAAGACAGTAGCAGTGATAGAGGTCCAATTACAGATATATTTTGAAGTTTGAACATATAATTTAATAATCTGTTGGGGGGAATAGTCCATTGTGAGGGAAAACAAAAGAGAAAAAATGATATCAAGGATGACTCCGAGGTTTTGGGTTGAGAAACTAGATTTGTCATTTACCAAGGTGATTGTAAAACCGATACGTTTTGGAAAAGTATCAGAAGTACATTGTGGGTCTGGTAAGTATGAGAATTCTAGCAAACACTTGATTATCAAATAAGTAGCCAGATAAACAATAAACGAATATGATGTTCATTGGAGAGAAATAAAGTAGAGGTATAACTTGGGAGTAATCAATACATGAATGTATTTAAAGCTGCAAGAGGGGATGAAATAACCAGGTGACTGAATGCAGCTAGGGGAAAACAAGATTCAAGGAAAGTACCATAGAGTATTCTAAGATTGGAGAAATGGGGAAGAATCTAAAAAACAAACAAGATGAAATAAAATAAACCAACAAAGAAAACTGAGGGTATAAACAAAATGGTAAGAATTAAATCAGAAGTCTGCAGTGTTCTGGAAGCCAAATGAAGAAAGTATTTTTGGAGGGGATCTGATCAGCTAGACAAAAGACTGCCATTTGGTCAAGAAAAATGAAGACTAGAAAATAACTGGCATTCAGAAACATGAAGATGTTTCTTATCAAAAAACAAATAGGATGTTCCTCTCAAAAAAAATTTAATGGAGTTTTACAGACATTAAAGAGCAACCTATGTTTAATAGTCATGAAGTAGGTGAGAACAGCTATAAATTAAGTGAGGAGTTTTCTTCAGCCTTGTTCAACTATGGAGATGTAAGGCAGACAAAATGCAGTTGTTACAAATATGTATTTTCAAAGATTCAGGCAGAGAAGAGGCCGTTTGTTTCCACTTGCCTGAAATGTTGAGAAACTGCAAATTAGGAGGCAGAAAGTAGATTGATTATTGCCGGATGTAGTGGGTGAGAATAGGGATGAAATGTGAAATGGCATGAGGATCTTACGTAGGATATGAAATGTTCCACAACTGATTTATAGTTGCTGGTTGCAATATTGTATACTTGAATTATACACTGAGTGAGTTTTATGATATATGAGTGTACCCAATAAAGTTACTAAAAATAAATACATATATAATTAATACATTCATAAAATGTGTCATTTAAATTTCCCACCAATAACCACTTGATGTGTAACTAAGTTTGATTTTACATTAGGCACATTTAACATATAACTTGCAGTTATTGGGTTCGATGGCTTTATACTCAATTGAAGATTTACAAATAAGTAACTTATTTCTTTATGTGAAAATAAAGGGCAAGAAAATTAAAATGCAGCATTCTGTTATTCAACATTCTACTCTTCCATTATTCAAGACTTAATTAATCCTAATTGAAAAGCAGATTGATTAAAGTCTACATTTTATTGCATTATTTAATTTAAATTACATACCAAAATATTTAAAAAGTAAAATCTGATTTTTAATGAAAAATTATATCTTACTGCTTTCTGAGATGCAGAGTATATGGTTTTTCATCAATTGTAATGATATAAGTAACCTAAAATAAAGCAAATAAATAAAGATGACTTAGTAATTAGACATATATAAACTGATACTTTTCTCTCATGTAAACAAAAAGACTCACTTGGGGGGGGTGGTTCAAGATAACAACATAAGAAAATCCTGAACTTACTCCTTCCCATGGATATAACCAATATACAGCTACATATGTAGTAATTTTACTCTGAAAAAAATGGAAAACTGGATGAACAGAGACTCTACAGGAAAAAAACAAAAAGGACAGCATTGAGATGGATAGGAGAGTCAGAAATACAATCTTGCCAAAAACGAAGCAAAAAAAACACTCCAGCAGGGTGATACATAATTGGAAGGGAAGACCAAAATACAAAGATTTTCCTAAGGAGTCCGAGGTTTGTGCTACACAGTAGACACCTCAAATGTCAGACTCTACATAAGAGAGTTGAGCCCCCCAAATACCAGGCTTTGAAAACCAATAGAGCTTACATCCAGGAAAACCACACAACTGTAGAACACGGAGAACCTACTCTTAAAGGGATCACATGCAGAATCACTGACCCTGGGATCTAGAGCAAAAACATTAACTTGAAAGTGATCTAGATCATACGTGAAGGTGACCCATTCACTAAACTTAAGGCACCTGCCAGAGAAGTAGTAAACCGCTGGAACTTTCTCTGGGGACAGAGAAACCGGTGGGTGCCATATCTGCAACACCATCCTACTTTGCTAATGTCACTGCTGGTGGGCATCCTTTTGGAACTATCTCTCTAACCTGCTAGAGCTTCTGGGCACACCCAGCTAAGAACCTTGTCCACACTACGGCAGCACAGCCATACTTTAGAGCCAGGCCACACACCAGCCCCACCTACCCCTGGGCCTCAGCGCAGCTCTGTGCTGCATCTGGCTGGCATGGGTGCCAACTCTGCTGAGCCCTGCTTCAGGGGGGTGTGCACAGCTTCTCCAGTGACATCCCTGGAGCATGTGACTCTAGTGGTCAGAGGACACTGTGCTTCTGGGCTTCTTGTGACAACTACGAAAAGCTGATCCTTCAAGATTGGGGGAGGTAGTTTGTTTCCTAACACACAGAGAAAATACAGAAAATCAGGAAAAAGAAGAGACAGGAGGATATGTTCCAAATAAAAGACAGAACCGCAGAAAGCCACTAATGAAATGCAGATGCACAATCAACCTGATGAAGAGTTAAAAGTAATAGTCATATAGATGTTCACCAAACTTGGAAGAATAGTGATGAACGCTGAGATCCTCAACAAATAGATAATAAATATAAGAAAGTTCCAAACTGAAGTTAAAGAGCTAAAGAATACCAAAACTGAAATGAAAAAATATACGAGAGGAATTCAGCAGCACAATGAATGAAAGCAAAGACTGAATCTTTGAGCTGGAAAACAAAGCAACAGAACTCACCCAGAGAGAACAGGAAAAAAAAAGAAGAATTAAAAAATGAAGATAAATAAGAAACCACTGGTACCACATCAAGTAGAATAATACTTAGATTACAGTGATTCCAGAAGGAGCAGAGAGACAGAGAAAGGGTCAGAAAAGGTATTTGAAGAAATAGTGACTGAAATTTTCCCTAACATGAGGGAGGAAACAGATATACAAGTCCAGGAAGCCCAGACAGTCCCAAAGAAAATAAATCCAAACAGATCTGCACCAAGATATATTACAATTAAAAGTTAAAGGTCAAAGTTAAAGATAGAGAGATTCTTAAAAGCGCAAAAGAAGCACAACTTACTACATGCAAGGAGATCTCATCAGTTTTTCAGTAAAAACTATGCAAGCCAGAAGAGAGTGACATGACATATTCAAAGTGCTAGATGGAAAAATCTTGCAACCAATAATTCTCTTCCTGGTAAAGCTATTATTCTGAATTGAACAAGAGATTAGGATTTCCAGTTAGGCAAAATCTACAGGAGTACATCACCACTAAACTGGCCTTAAAAGAAATATTAAAAAGACTTCTCTAAACTGAAAAGAAATGACACCAATTAATAATAAAAAAAAACTTAAAAAGTTAAAAAGTCTACTAGAAAAGGTAAACACATAGTAAATCACTTATAAAGCAAGTATAAAGGTTAAAAGACAGAAACAATACAATTAGCTAAAACTATAAGAATTAGTTGGGGGGTGATAAAATAAAAGATGCAACATGTGACAAGAATATAACATAACATAAAATTAACATAACATATAATATGAGAGGAGAAGAAAAATATAAAATTTTGGAATATGTTCAAATTTAAGTTGCTGTCAACTCAAAACATAAAATAGGAAGTTATACAAAAACCTCACGATAATCACAAATACATATAAAAAAGTAAACCAGACAAAAGGAAAATGAGAACGACATCTAAACATAGCACTAACGAAAGACATCACACCATAAGGAAAGAGAGAAAGGAACAGAGAAAAGCTGCAAAAACAACCAGAAAACCATTAACCAAATGGCAATCAATAATTACTTTAAAGATTTTATTTATTAATTTGACAGAGAGATAGATCACAGGTAGGCAGAGAGGCAGGCAGAGAGAGAGGAGGAGGCAGGCTCCCTGCAGAGCAGAGAGCCCGATGAGGGCTTCCATCCCAGGACCCTGAGATCATGACCGTGCCGAAGGCAGAGGCTTTAACCCACTGAGCCACCCAGGTGCCCAATAATTACTTTAAATGTAAATGAGCTCTACAATCAAAAGACACAAGATGGCTGAATGGATTAAAAAAAAAACAAGACCTATCTGTGTTCTACCCAAATAAGATTAATTACAGAAGAAAGGACACACACAAGCTGAAATCAAAGGGATGGAAAAAGATAGTCCATGGAATGAAAACAAAAAAGCTGGCATAGCTATATTCATAATCAACAAAATAGACATTAAAACAAAGACTGTGATAATAGATAAAGACATGACATAATGATAAAGGGGTCAATTTAATATGAAGATATAACATATACACCCAAAATAGGAGCACCAAGATACATAAAGCAAATATCAATGTATCTAAACAGGGAAATTAAAAGCTAATAGGGGTTCCTGGGTGTCTCAGTCAGTCAATTGAGCACCGGACCCTTGATTTCAGCTCAGGTCATGATCTCAGGGCCTTGAGTTTGAGCCCTGTCAGGCTCCACACCTGCTTGATTGTGCTTGAGATTCTCCCTCTTTCTCTCCTTCTGCCCTTCTTCCCAGTCCCATAATCTCTGCCTCTCCTTTCTCTCTCTCTGTCTCTCTTTCTCTCCCCCTCTCTCTCTCAAAAAAAAGGCTATATAAAATAGTAGGAGGTTTAACTCCAATTTATCTCAATGGATAGATCAACCAAATAGAAATTCAATGAGGAAATATTAGTCTTAAAAAAACATTAAACCAGATGGGCTCAATAGTGCTTACACAGAATACTCCACCCAAAAAACAAAAGAATGTACATTCTTCTCAGATGCACATAAAACATTCTCCAGGACAGATCACATGTTAGACCACAAAACAAGACTCAAAAAGCAAGAATAATGAAATCATATCAGGCATCTTCTCCACACACATGGTATAAAAGAAATCAATTTCTATCTCTGGCACACAGCCCCATTTGGAGACTCCAAACCCAGCAGATTCCTGTAGCATGCTCCCGCACCAATCCTCCTGATGGAGGAAGGGGGAGTCTCCTCCGATCTGCCATTTGTGGGGTCCCTGCTCAAGGAGTAGTGGCCCAACTGTGCCTTGGATAACAGTTTATGGCAACCCTGAGCTGAGAGCCCACTCCTCAGCTCCGTCTCTGTAGCCGGCTTCCCAACTCTGAAAACTGGGAGCTCTGCTGCACTCAAGCACTCTTGTATCTTTCTGTGACCCTGAAGGTCCCGAGACCACACTGTCCCAGCAAAGGTTCCACACACAACCCCCACCACCACCCCTGCTTAGCCCTTGGGGCGACATCTCCTGCGGAGCCGGCTTCCAAAAGTTCTGATTTTGGGCTGCGCTGCACTCTCACCTGCCGGCAGCCAGCTGACGGAGGCCCCCTTCCCTCCTCCACGGTCTGTCTTCCCTTATATTGCCTCAGATTCACTTCTCTGCACATCCTTCCAGAAAGTGGTTGCTTTTCTGTTCATAGAATTGCTGTTCTTCTTTTCTTTGATCTCTTGTTGAGTCTGTAGGTGTTCAGAATGCTTTGACCCTATCTAGCTGAATTCCTGGGACCAGACAAAGTTTACGTCTCCTATTCCTCTGCCATCTTGCTCCTCCCAGTCAGTCCCACTTTTTTACCCAATCTGAAACCCTGTGTCTTGTCATGGGAGCATTCAGCCCATTTACATTCAGAGCAATTATCGAAAGGTATGAATTTAGTGCTATTGTATTGCCTGCAAAGTTCCTGTTACTATAGATTGTCACTGTTACTTTGTGGTTTATATTACTCTTGGGGTTTCTCTTTGCTTACAGAATCCCCCTTAATATTTCTTGCAGGGCTCGCTTGGTGGTCATTATTCTTTCAGTTCTGAAAGCTCTTTATCTCTCTAACCATTCTGAATGACAGCCTTACCGGATTAAGTATTCTTGGCTGCATGTTCTTCTCATTTAGTACCCTGAATATGTATTGTCAGTCCTCTCTGGCTTGCCAGGTTTCTGCAGACAGGTCTGATGTTATTCTAATGTCCCTCCCTCCATATGTAAGGAACCTCCTCTCCCTGGTTACTCTCAGGATAGTTTCTTTGGCTGTAACATTTGCAAACTGCAGTATTATATGTTGGGGTGTTGATCTATATGTTGGGGGTGAGGTCCTTTCTGCCTCTTGAATTAAAATGTTTGTTTTCTTTCCTCAGATTAGGGAAGTTCTCAGCTGTGATTTGCTCAAATAGATCTTCTAGCCACCACCCTCCACCCTCTAAAGGATCCCAATAATTTTGACATTAGAATATATCATGGCATCATTAATCTCTCCAGTCCTTTGTTTATGTGCTCCTAGCAGTTTATCTGTTTCCCTCAACTTCCATTCCATCAGCTTATCTTCTAAATTACTAATTCTCTCTCTTGTCTCATTTACCCTGGCTGTTAGAAATATCCAGTTTAGACTGCATCTCATTCATAGCATTTTTGGTAAAACTTGCATATAGATAGGTAAAATTGAATAGAGTGAGAAAAGGGACTAAAATAAAGCATATATCTATTAAAAAATATAGGTGTGAAAAAATACAAGTTAAGTTGATATAATAAACATCTGGTTGAAGTGAGAAGGTAAAAAGAAAAAAAAAGAGAAAAAGCATGAAAAAAAAAGAGAGAATTTTATATGAAAAATAAATAAGTTGTGAGGCTACACCTGAAACTCAATATACGATCCCCCCTGTCATTGGGATTTTACAGGTTCATGGGATCATAAGGATTGTCTTCCACTTGTTCTTCCGGCCTGTCTTCTGGGGGAGGGGCCTGCGGCACTGTCCCTGCCTGTATGGAGTTTTCCCACTCCCTGTCAGGGGGTTGGGTTCAGTGGAAACTCGTCCTCTTTTTAGCTTTTGTCCTACCAGGACATCTTATACATAATATATACATCTATATGCCAGTTGCCTTCCGCCATTTATGATTTCAATACCTATTTAAAGGTATTGCCTTGATTAAGGTCCAACATAACCTAACTTACACTAATTCCAAAAGAAAAAAAAGGAAAAAGCAGTCCCTGGTACTGAATAATTGACTTGGTCCTATCAGATAGCCTTAGTGTTCTACTGTTGTACATAAACATGTTCATAAAATATCAACGCTGCATACAGCCACATTGAGACAATTATGGGTCGAGACAAAAACAAGGCAATTTCACAATTGTGTCTAAATACAAATCAAATATAAACATCTTCCAAGCCAAGTACAAAATGACCAAGTATGGCTTTATTGCATTATTGAGAGCTATTGCTTTTTAATAAATAAATTATAGATTTAGGATTATTCTACCCCTCCCTTCTGGATAAGATTTATTAAGATACACAATCATAGAATTACCTTTACTTCCTGGGCCCCATCCAGATCAATGAAAAGGTCTGCTTCCTAAAACCTCCCCCAAATCCCTTAAACCCATCAGTCCTTGCAATCTGTGTTCTCTCCACTGCAATGAGTAATGAACCTAACTTGTTCGTCTACAGGTGTGTTCACAATGGACTTTTGCAGGAAGATGTTGACAGAAGGAAATAAACCTACTAAAACTGCTCTCCTCAACTGAGGACTTTTTTCTTTTCTTTTCTTTTCTCTTCTTTTCTTTTCTTTTTTCCTTTCCTTTTCTCTTCTTTTCTTTTATTTTTAAAGATTTTATTTTTTTATTTGATAGAGAGAAACACAGCTAGAGAGGGAACACCAGCAGGGGGAGAGAGACAGGGAGAAGCAGGCTTCCCACCAAGCAGGGAGCCTGATGTGGAATTTGATCCCAGGACTCCGGGATCACGACCTGAGCCGAAGGCAGTTGCTTAACCAACTGAGCCACCCAGGCGCCCCAACTGAGGACTTTCTTCCCAGTGTTATACCAATTATGGTACTATGGAATCAAAAAACATACCTAGATAAACTTTTGAAGGTTGAACACCTCCTGCATAATGCCTATAATATCCTCGAGTCTAAGCCACTGCTTTAGTAGAATGTCTGGTTGTCATGACATACCAAAAAGTCTATGAAAAAAAGAACCTTTCCCATGTCTAATAAAAATGTTTTAAAAAGAAACGGGATGATAAGGATTAAAGGAAGAAAATAAGAGAGATAAAGGTGGTCTACTATTAGAAATGAAAGGAGAATATTAGCATATTCTATTAGAGGGACAAACAGTTTATGTAATTCCATATATTGAATACAAAAAATGTAGAAAAGTATTAAACACATTGTGTAAAACTGTTTCCTGTCTTGCAATATCACCTTATGCTTTATGAGGGGCATTTGAAGTAAATTTAAGCTTTTCGTTTGTTTTTTTATAAAGATTTTATGTATTTTTCTGATGAGAGATAGAGATCATAAGTAGGCAGAACAGCAGGCAGAGGGAAAGGGAGAAGAAGGCTCTCCATTGAGCAAGGAGCCTGACACAGCATTGGATCCCAGGACCCTGAGACAAAGAGAGCCACTGAACCAACTGAGCCACCCAAGCACCCCAACGGTTTGAAGTTTAAAGTGGTCATGCAGGGGCGCCTGGGTAGTTCAGTTGGTTAAGCATCTGACTCATTCTCAGCTCAGGTCATGATCTCAGGATCCTGGATCCAGCTCCTGTCTGGTTCCTCACTCAGTGCAGAATCTGTTTGGGATTTTCTCTCTCCCTCTGCCTCTCCCCCCGTTCATACTCTCTATCTCTTTCTAAAATAAATAAATAAAATCTTTGATATTTTTTTTAAAAATAAAGTTTTCATGCCATGGCAATGTACAAACTGAAGTAGATCAGAAAAAAAAAACTTTTATGCAAAAAGTTTTTCGACAGAAAACAGTTTACTTGTAATGGAATTGGAGTCATAAATTAAAGATTAGATTCCCTGTCCTGAAACTTTGATGCCCTTAACACTTTTAATCTTCTTTTTAAAAAAATCATAGCTATATAAATATATAGCCTACTTCAGAGGGTTAATTTGAGAATTAATTGAGATTAGTATATGAAATACTACTCTGAAGGAAATTATTTCATTGTGATTTTCAAGTACATGTTCACACACATTTTATTTTTATTATAATTGTTCAATAGTAGAACTTATTCATGATAAGTTCCAATTCTGCGTGTCAAAATAGAGTTAATGAATTCTTAACTTTTTAACTTATTCTCTTCAAAAATTGTTCTTTCAACCTGAAAAATTTTCTCAGAGTTACCGTATATTGACTACAGCACTTTAACCTCATGGAAATCTAAAACCTTGTATTGTGATCTCCAGTTTATAATGCAAAACATTATAACTATATTAATTAGAAGTATTTTAGCCAAGAAAATAATCAAAGCGGATGCTTTCAACTCAATCACTTTCTTAATATAGCAGGTAAGTATTGTTTTGACTCCTTTTACAGTTACTATTGATTTATTATAATATTTTTTATTATAAGCAAGCAAATATGACTTTTTTCCTTTCTTCTTCTTCCTCCTCCTCCTCCACTTCCTCCTCCTTTGGCCATAACTTCTATGAATCCTCTTTTTCTGGGTCAAATTTCCCTTAGGACTATTTTCTCTATCACTTAGTGGCCATTCACAAATTTGTGTAAATTACAGGTGGGGCCACTGTTACACATTTTTCATATTGATTTTTGTTTTCTGTGAGTATGATTCCTGAAAAGAGTTTACTATTTCTTGGAAGTTGTGTGCAAGTATGTCAGAAGAGATGGAGAAGTGGGAAGGGCACAGGAGTTAGCAGAAATGTGGACAAGGGAGGATCAGAGTGTGTAAAATAGCACAGGGAAAATACTGTACTTCGCAACTGACTACAAAGCTGTATGATCTGACCTCATACAAAGGTAAATCAAAAGAGCCTTTAAAAATTTAAGTTATAAGACAAATATTCTTAATCATTTACCTGCTTCTCTGAATCTTCGCTCTCATTTGACCTTATCTTCCATGGAACTGTGATATGCAGTAATATTCCTTCAGAGTCTGCAGTAGGAAAAAAATTTTTTTTTCTTCTGCAACAGTTCTATCAAGCATGGGTTCTTAATCCCCAGTACACGGTGGGATCTCAAAATGTAAGTGAACTTATATAGATGCGCCCACTTTCCTTGGTGCACACCTTTCAATAGATTTTCAGTGGCACACTGAAAACAGCTAAGATCCAAATAAATATATAAAAATTAGACATTACAGTCCTACAGGACCGTCTTGTTTGTTTCCAGACCCACATCAGGCACCATTTCCTTGGGACTCTGAGGAATAAACTGAGGGCAGTATTCACACCTCTAGAATCTCTGACCACAGACGGGTTGACCCGGGAAGACTGGCTACATTTCAGCTACTCTAACCTGGGGGGGAGGGGGGGACACGCGGAGAAAGGCACCAGTAGGAGATCCGGGGTGGGGGCAATAGGGGTCCCAGAGAAAAGGAAATTGCTCTCCCGGAAGAGCCCGGCCCTGCTTAGAAGCAAAAGGAAAAGGAAGTCGAGGCTCCAGTGCTCTTACCCAGTTGAGCGTGAAGCCCTCCAAACTCAGAGAGAAGTGCAAAGAGGAGGAGCATGGCTGCCCGGAGCGCTGCCAGCTCAGCCGAGCTGAAGGCCGTTGGGCAGCTCTCAAGCTCGTGGGCAGGAATACTCAAGTCCAGCACTCTGGCCGCCCCGCGGGTGAGCATTGTGCTGGCTTTCCGCTCGCGCTGGTCCACTCTTAGGGCTCCAGAGGGGATCAGCCGCTTCCACAGGTCTGGAGAGAGGAAGCATCAGACACAAGCTCATGCCTTCGCACACAACTGATTTGTTCTGGCTAACTTTATGTTGATTAAATGTTCCAATAGCGACAAGGGAGCAAATGAGCAGGATTTGCTTTTCTGGTGAAGTTCTTGGTAATGTTGATTCTCCACGTCATGGTTTTCTAGGATGTTTTTTATAGGACAAGAGAGAGCAAAATAGGAATGTTAACCACTCTTACAAGAAATTTTCTAAATGGTGCTCCTGCTGACTTATCTTTGCAAATAAGGAAAAATCAAGAATATTGAACTTGATCTTGGATAAGGCAATCAAAACTCTTTTCCTCATCTGTGTGCCTATTTTTACAGTTAGATTGTAATTAGTTGAAGAAAGGGAAAGGAAACCTAAGGGTTTTGTTAACAGCATTAGCAGGGAAGCTATGGAGGTGGGAAGGCAGAAAGCCAAATAGGAAATATGGCCCCAGTAGACAAGAGCATCCAACTGTCTTTGAATGTTCTAAGAGAAATCTTAAACCATACATATCCAAAGCCTAACTCAACTTCTACCCATCTCTCATCTATACCTTCTTTTATCCCAGTACAGCCTTCTGCAAGGATGAATTGCGTGAACGGTTGCAATGTCAAACCCCAGTCAGGATTAAAACTTGGATCTGCTGCTAGTACACCTGGGATCGTCAGAAATTGTTATTAAAATAAGGCAGGCTACTGATCATAATGACCTAAAATAAGTTAGTGGCAATGAAGATGAAGGAAAGGTAGGGTAGAATCATCCTGACATGGACCTTTTTTTTTTCCACACAATTCACCCACTGAAGTGTACAGTTGAATGATTTTAGGATTTTTCATATAGGCACAGATGTGTGCTAGCACCGCCCCTCACCCCCAGCTCTTCAGCCCCCTCCTAAACAACCACAGCCCTACACAAGCACTCAACTTTGTCTCTCTAGATGTTCCTGTTCTGGGTATTTCATACCAATGAATAACATATGGGTTTTGTGATGGTTTTATTCACTTAGTATAATGATTTCAAAGGTCCACGCAATTTGTAGAAGTGTCAGGGTTTCATTTCTTTTTATGGCTGAATAATATTCATTGTGCATAGATCACTAGTCATACAATGTTTATCCTTTTATCAGTTGATGGACAGCTTGGAAAAGGAATCTCTTCCTTGGAAAAGGAATCTTTTGGTCTCTGTGATGAGGTGCCCCCACCCCTTAATCAGGAGCATCTTTGTTTATTGATGGAAACTCTGTGGGTTCTCATTAGACTCCGGCTAGGGCAAAGGCTCCCTTATCCATGTACAATGCTTTGAGGTATGCAGAAATGCACTCATCTCAGTAAGAGGGAAACAGTGCAGAGGGCACTGAAGCAAGAAAATCTTACCCAGAAAACTTCAGCTCAGTGAAAAAAGAACGAGTCTCCAAGTCTGTGTCAGAAATGTTCCCCAAAGGACAAAGATATATCTTAGATCTCAATTTACTTGAGGCCAAGGAATTATCGCCTGCACACAACAGTTATCTATGACCAGGAACTCAGTTCACAGAATTACCGGAAGATAGAATGATTTTAGTGACTATCTGAGGGTTCTAGGTAGGCCTTACCTACCAACATTTCCTCTCATTATCCCAAAGCCTGGAATAGACAAGGCAGGGAACCACGAGTTATTGGAAAGGTGTGGACTGTAGGTGTCTTCTGAGAAGGGAGGACCCTGGGCATCTCAGGGTGGGCAGCAGCAGTGAACATTGAAATTGCTTACAGCTTGGGATGTAAGAGCTTCCCTGGTTCAAAAGAGGCTAAGTTGCTTATTTCCTCCTAGAGGATTACAGCAGGTAGAAGGATCAGTAGACACAAGCCTACGTATTTTCACTCTCAGGATTTATTTTTGTTTGTGAAGTTCAAAGCTTCAAGCCATAACAAAGGGAGAGAATAGCAGATTTTTTTTTCATATTCAGAGCAGAGCAGTTAACATTGAATGTCTTGATAATATTCTTCCTCCAACCTTTGGCTTTTTGACCTTCTAGTCACTGTTGTGAAACAAGTATAGAAAAAAAAGAAATACTAAATTTAGGTTGTTAATAAAAGCTATCTAATTTTATGATGCAACTACAGGTATAGCAAGTAATTAGCACATACAACACTGCTTACGGTGCCACAGTCTATGCCTGTGCTCCATGAAATCCTTAAATGCAGCTTTCTTTTTCCCGAATTATCTGTGACAGCCCCAGTAAAGGGAAACACGATAAAGTGGTAGTCACACGCATTTCATTTACATGGTTTCTTTTCTTTTTTTTTTTTTTTTTAAAGATTTTATTTATTTGACAGAGAGAAACAAAGCCAGAGTGGGAACACAAGCAAGGGGAGTGAGAGAGGGAGAAGCAGGCTTCCCACCGAGCAGGGAGCCTGATGTGGAACTCGATCCTGGGTCTCCGGGATCATGACCTGAGCCGCAGGCAGTTGCTTAACCAACTGAGCCACCCAGGCGCCCCCATTTACTTGGTTTCAACAATTCACGGGGATAAAA
>PITA01004003.1:28139-112522 GCA_004023965.1 Spilogale gracilis
CTTTAGATGAGAAAAACTTTCTGACCAATGAGAAAACAAACTACTTGTCAAACTACACTACAAACTACACTTACCTTGGCTCACCTCACCTGTGCAGATTTTCTCTCACAATGTTCATAAATTTTAATGTAAATTTTAAAATGTATTAAGGGCACAAATTTGAAAACAAGTCTGTGTTTACATTTAACCTTGCTTATCTTCCTGCTTTGTCAGTCAACATTATTCAAGCAGTCAACATTTTTTCTTACACTTTATATTCAAACTGTCGATTCATTCCGTTGGTCAACTTCATCATTTATTCCTAAGAGCATCTTTACTATCCCTAGTCAGAGGTCCCTTCCTTTCCTTCCTGGATTATTGTAGTAGTTTCCCCACTAAGTGGTTTCTCTACTTCTACTCTTGCCCTTATACAGACTGTTTTCAACAAACCAGACTTATTTATTTACTTATTTATTGACAACCCAGCCTTCTAAAGTGGAAGTCATACACTTGGAACTAATTCTCCAGTGATTTCCCCCTTTCACTGAGAATAAAACACAGATGCCCCCCCGCCCCGACTTCCCACAGTCTACAGGAGTTTTACCGTCTAACCTACTCACCACCACAACCCGTCTGCTAACTCTACTCCAGCTAAACTAAGATTGCCTTTATCCATCAAATATTCCTGACTTATTTTTTCACTGGATCATTCACCTGCCCAGATCTATGCATGGATACGTCTGCCAGCTCTTCACCTGTGTCAGAAAGAGGCGATTTACAGCTGGATTGGAAAAGCTCCGTCTATCTCTGGGAAAGCCTGGATGCCTGGTTTCACTTTTTGCCAAGACAATGGCAGTGGAATTTGTAATGGGCTGTTTAACAGTTAAAATAAGAAAACCTGAGGCCTTGAGCATGAGGTGTCTCTGTGGTGTCTATTGCTTGCCTACACTCTCTTAGCAGCGCTGTATCCTTTACATTTAAATAAAAGCCTACTGTGAATGGACCCTGGGAAGTCAAGTACCTACTTTCAAACATCTAAACTAGGTAAATACTTGACTCTTGCTTACATACCCCTTGCTGAATAGGGCTCACTCATTCAATCACATTCAAAACCTCTATCCATCTCCTTCCTCACCATCAACTCTTATTTACCTGTACTGGGAAATAAGACCATTTTCTATGGAGGGTAGTAGTTATAAATGTTTTCAGTGAAAGATGGAAAACAGAGATCCACTGACTTAACTCTCCATCAAACTAAAGTAAGGAGGAATAGCACATTAGTAATTGGATGAACACTTATTTTCATTCATGGTTGATTTTTTACATTTACTCCCAGTGATAGGTCTCATATGTCAAATATTATTTCTTTATTTATATGTCTTATAAATTTGAATATATACAGATATATTTATATATAGAGAGATAATATATAGATATGTATACTGAATATATACAGATGTCAACATCCCATCTTATAACAAAGAATTATCTTTCTACCCTGGAGGGACAGTTGATTTATCATTTTGCCCGACATCTAATAGATCCTCAATAAATTCCATTCCCCATCACCAGATACATCAGGCTATTTGCCAAAAGCGTAGAGTTCTTAGGAGTTAAATCCTGGGGACGCCTGGGTGGCTCAGTTGGTTAAGCCACTGCCTTCGGCTCAGGTCATGATCCTGGAGACCCGGGATCGAGTCCCGCATCGGGCTGCCTGCTCGGCGGGAGGCCTGCTTCTCCCTCTCTCACTCCCCCTGCTTGTGTTCCCTCTCTGGCTGTGTTTCTCTCTGTCAAATAAATAAAAAATCTTTAAAAAAAAAAAAAAAAAGGAGTTAAATCCTGGAGTCTGGTTGTTTTAAATGAAACTCCAGCTCAAAACATACTAAAACTCACTAAAATTCACAGGGAATTATTTAAATTCTTTATGTCATTTCCTCATTTTAGTATGAGAATAACAATGACCATGGAGTCTTAGTGAGGAAGAATGTAAACATGAGGAGTCAATCTGAGTGTATCTACTAATAGGAACCTCAAGTGTCGAAGCAGGATGCATAATTGCTCATAAATATTTTAACAACATATTTAAATTTCATTATTGTAATTTTGTATTACAAAAATATTGCTTAATAAATCTCTAGCCATTATTAGTTAATATTAACATATCAAATACTTTTGGTCTTTGTTCTAGTATATGATATTGATAAATAAGAATCAGTATGATGAAATGTGGAATAATAGCTTCCTTATAGTGAAGTATTATTAAATTAAAAAAAAACTTTTTATGAATTACATCATTTTAAATAATTTGACTCCGTCAATTCACCTTTTACTCTATGACACGGTGCTCTTACTATTGCTGTCTTCTGATATAAATCTGTATAAAAGAAATAGCATTACTTTTAGGATTAGGGAACACGTATTCTTAAACAAAATCAAGAAAAGTAGAGAAACTAGACATAGTTTTTACTCCATTCCCGTGTACCGCTATCTACTTTGTTTCCCATGTTTCACTCAGTGATCCTATATTCTAGCACTTGGTCTTTTTCTAAATTTAATCTAGGTTTTAACAATGTGAAGCATTTTGAATTTCAAGCTTAAATCTATCTAGTACTTTTCTCTATTTTGTCTACAAGGAAGATGAGATATTAATATGGTTGATAACGCTTCTCCAAAGTTAAAGATGATTTACATGCAAATCTTCAGATTCTTAAATGATCATATTCCCAGTTTTATTATTCTGTCAAATAACTATGTAAATAACAATTTCACTTTTTTGAGGTCCTTAACGAGTCCTCGATATCTTTCAGCTACATTATTATATGTTGTGGAATTTATATAGTCTCCATTTTTGTTTTCCTTTGACGTCTATACATACTCAATTCCTGTTGAGGAGGAATGCATTGTGTTCAGATTCCTACCACATGGCAACATTTCCTTGGTCAAGAAGATCAGATCAGGTTTGAACACCTAACTCAGAACTATAAATTCACAGAACATTGGCTGAATTTAGATACACTTACACAGCTATTTTCTCTATCTCTTGAAAATGTGGACTAAAGAGCATTGGCTTTGAACAGATTATTGAGAAAGACAACTACCATCTGTTCTCACTTTATATGTGAAATATATAACTAAATAATCTCCTAGATACAGAGAACAGATTGGTGATTGCCAGAGATAAGTGTACAGAGTGGGCAAAATGGGTGAAGGGGGTCAAAAGGTAAAACTTCCAGATATAAAATAAGTCATGGGTATATAATATACAGCACAGGGACTATAGCTAAGAATACAGTATTGCATATTTGAAACTTGCTAAGAGAGTAGATCTTTTTTGATGTGGGACTCGATCCCGGATCTCCAGGATCATGACCTGAGCCGAAGGCAGTCGCTTAACCAACTGAGCCATCCAGGCGCCCCAAGAGTAGATCTTAAAAGTCAGCATTGGAGGAAAAAAAATACTTGTAACTATGTATGGTGATGGACATTAACAAGACTTACTGTGGTGCTCATAATACATAAAAAATACTGAATCATTATTTTGTACACCTGAAACTAATATAATGTCATATGTAAGTTATATTTAATTAAAATAAAAGATCTAATCAAGCTCTAGTCCACCAAAAGAATAAAAATAGCTGTGCAAGTACCTTAATTCTAATTTTAGAACAATATTAAGTTTAAAATGGTCAGTGATCTGTGTTCTTTCTTTAATATCTTATTTTCTTTTTATATTTTTCTCACTCTCTACATCTTCCATTCATAAAATTTCCCTATTTTTACTAATCTCGTTGGCACAACTGAATGTCTGTGCAAGGAAAGTGCGCTGGCTTGGGAAGCAGAAATTGCTCCTGAAGCAATTATACTCAACGTGGTTTTCTGCTTGAAAGGGCCTATGAATTTACCGAGTATCTTCAGTTGTTTCTGACCTACAGGAACATAAAGGATACCTAACTGACTGAAATTTAGAAACAATTTAGTATATACTAAGACTCAATATTTCCGAATATTAACACACTCCATCCAAGAATCCCTACTTGCAACATTCTGAATTACATTTTTGAATTCTTCTCATAATGCATTTTAATGTTAAATATAAATAAAAATATTTTACTTACTCTTCAGTGCCTGTTCCCTCTCGGTCCCCAGATCTTATTTTATTGCATTTAAAAGCAATGATGGCAGTTAAAACAAGGAGAGGTAAGAAAATGTAGAAACCAAACCAGAAGTTATTTTTTCGAGAAGGAGGCCGTCGTTTTACAGGCAGGTACTTCCCGTAAGCTGAAAACATGAGGGTACCTTTTAACTTTTTCAAGAATTATATTCAAAGCCTATTAGTAATATGAAATATAAAAGTTAGGGATTCAAATAATACAGTAAGAGAAGAAATAAATTTAAAAACTTTTTCCTGGGGCGCCTGGGTGGCTCAGTTGGTTAAGCGACTGCCTTTGGCTCAGGTCATGGTCCTGGAGACCCGGGATCGAGTCCCACATCGGGCTCCCTGCTCAGCGGGAAGCCTGCTTCTCCCTCTCTCACTCCCCCTGCTTGTGTTCCCTCTCTGGCTGTGTTTCTCTCTGTCAAATAAATAAATAAAATCTTTTAAAAAAATAAAAAAACCCTTTTTCCTGTATTCTGTGATTATTCCCCAAAGTCCATTATGATTATATGTATATTTGCCTACGTATATCTATCACTGACATACATTTATTCTTAATCTTTATATGTATATTTAGTTATGTGCTTTATTATATATATTTTACTCTATTACATTCCCTTCTCTGAGCTACGTAGAATACATTAAATTGATATTCTTATTTAATATTTCTTCCATTAAAAAAGTAAAGCAAAAAGAAATGTTTTAAAACTAATTTAATAAAAAATTACTGACATAACTGATAACTAGGTTTAAAAAACAATTAATAGAGGTGCCTGAGTTGCTCAGTTGGTTAAGCGACTGCCTTCGGCTCAGGTCATGATCCCAGAGACCCAGGATTGAGTCCGGCATGGGGATCCCTGCTTGGCGGGAAGCCTGCTTCTCCCTCTCTCACTCCCCCTGTTTGTGTTCCCTCTCTGGCTGTGTTTCTCTCTGTAAAATAAATAAAAAAAATCTTAAAAAAAAAAAACAATTAATGATGGTAAACTAGGTTAAATTTGCATATTATCTGTATAAGGTGATATTATTCTAATTTTGACTATATTATTTAGAAAAATAAATATTCCTTTAGGCTTTACAAAGATATTACAGAAAATTATAAAAACATAAGAATCATTGTTCTAATTAAACAAAATAAACTAGACAACTAAATGCATAAAAGACTAAATAAACAGAATTACCACCAAAACAATTATGATACTAAAAGCAAATGAATGGTGTCTCTCAAAAAAAGACAAAAAAATCTGTAACTTTAAAACATGGCATCCAATTATATGTTAATAAGAAGTGATTTACCTAAAAGAAAGTGGCTCAGTATGTTACATGTATTATAGGAAATAATTTGACAAATATTTGCAAAAATACTAAAATTAAGCAAATATAGAGAGGACTTAGGCTATGGGAGAACTATCAACACTTCTAAAGCTGTCCTCTCCTGCCTCATCTATCAGAAAAGGTCAACTCTCCATCACGTCACCATAACTAAAAATTTTATCATATTGGAAGTGGAGCTTCCTTTTCATGTGCTTAATTACTCCAAAGACTCATTAACAAAACGGAACCTAATCATTATTGGATTAATTGGGCAATTTTATAATATCCATTAATCTAAGGAAGAAAGGGCTTCCACTTTGGCTATGATGAATATTTTTTATTAAATAGTGCTTAACTAACCCTCATAATAAAATATAAAATAGGACAAAATACATGAAAGAAATGGTTTCTAGAAAGCAACAAAAATGCAAAGCTATAAGATCTGAAGGAAGGAAATATAATTTGATTTTATAAATCCAATTTTCCTCATGGACAATTTACTGATCTCAGCACAAAGAATTGGGAGTCCTAGGGAAAGCACAGAATGCCCACTGGGGTAAGGAGGCAGAAGAAAGTATTCACATAGCGGTTTTAATGGCTGGAATCTGCAAGGCGAAGCCCTGAAGAGAAAGGGAAAGACATATAAATACACACACACTATGAGACAGCCTAAAGCCAATTCAACAGCAGCTCTTACTGGGATGAGAGTTGAAAGGAGACACCAGAGTCCGAGCAGTGCTGAACAAAGGGCATCAAGGAGATCCCAATCTATCCACATCCTCACTAACACATGTTGCCTGTATTTTTATTACAATTACCTTAAAGAATGTGAAGTAGTATCTCATTGTGATTTTGACCTGCATTTCCCCAAGATGTTGACCATCTTTTCATAGGCTTATTGGCTATTTGTATATCTTTACTGAGATGTATATATTTAAATACTCCCCATTCTTAACTAAGTAGTCTTTTTTTTTAAATTATGAACTTGTAAGTATTGCTTACACATTCTGGATACAAGTCCCATATGAGATAATATGATTTGCAAATATTTTCTCTCATTCAGTAGTTTGTCTTCTTGGTTGTATCATTTGCAGAACAGAAGTTCTTAATTTCAATGGAGTTCAATCAATCTATTGTTTCTTCACTTATGCTTTGGTGTTTTCTAAAACATAGCCTATGCCAAGGCCCCCCAAAATTTAGTTATGTGTGTTGTGTTCTTATAAGTTCAACTCTTACATTTAGATCTACGATCCATTTTCTGCTAATTTTTATGACTGTGGTGATATAGCAATCTAACTTCTTTCTTTTGCATGCGGTTATCTACTTCTCCTGTTTGTTGAAAAGACCATTCTTTCCTCCCATTGAATTGTCTTGGTAGCCTTGTCAAAGATCTATGGTTATTAGCATGAAGTTTTAATTCTGGATTCTATTCTATTTCATTAAACTAATGTCTATCCTTATCCTTAAGACAGTACTATACTATTTTGATTATTTTACCTTTGTATTATGTTTTGGAAATAAGAAGCATGTTCTCAAGTTTCAAGGCTTCTCGAAAACTATTTTCAAGGTTGTTTTAACATTTCATGTACCTTGAATGTCTGTATGACTTTTAAGGTCTGTTTGTCAATTTCTGCAAAAAAAAATACTGCTTGGATTTAAGAATTATTTTGAATTTGTAGATTAATTTGGGGAGTATTTCTGTATTAAAATATTGAAACTTCTACTACATGAACATGGCTTATCTTTATATTCTATGAATATCTTTCAGTCAATACTATATTTTTAGGTTTCAGTATTTATCTTACACTTCCTTCAAAAAATTATTTCTAAATATTATTTTGTCTTTGGTAACATCATAAAGGAATTTTTTCCTAATTTTTGTTGCAGTAAAATACACAATAGTTTTTCACTTTAAACATTTTTAAGTGTGCATCATTAACACCATCAGACACCAGAACTTTTTTACCCCCAGACTGAACTTCTTAAATATTAATTTATCATTTCCAGTCCCCACCCAACTTCTGACAACTACCATTCTATTTTCTATAAATTTGGCTATTCTAGATACCTCATAGAAGCAGAATTATCCAATATTTGTGCTATTGTGACTGCCTTATTTTAATTCGTAAATGCCTTCACATTCCATCCATGTTGTAGCATGTGTCAAAATTTCATTCCTTTTTAAAGCTGAGTAACAGTTCATTGTATACACCACATTTTGTTTCTCCACATATCTGTCAATGGACGTTTGAATGTTTGTACTTTTTTAGTTATTGTAAATAATGCTGTTACAAGCATAGGTGTACAAGTACCTGTTTAAATCCATGCTTCCAATACTACTGAGAATATACTCAAATGTGAAATCGCAGGGTATGGTGATTCCATATTTAATTTCATGAGATACCACCATACTATTTTCCACAGAGGTTGCATCATTTTATATTCCCACAAGAAATGCAGAGGGTTATAATTTCTCACCATTTTTATCTGCACTTGACCTTTTTTGATCTTTTCATAATAACCATACTAATAGGTATGAATTGGAATCTCATAGTTCTGACTTGAAATTTCTTAACAATTAGTGATGCTGAACATCTTTTCATGTGTTTATTGGCCATTTGTGTATCTTCATTGGAGAAATGTCTATTAGGGTCCTTTGTCTATTTTTTAATTAGGCCATTTCTTTGTTGTTAAGTTGTAAAAATTCTTTATATGGCTGGATATTAATCCTTCCTCAGATATAATATTTACAAACACTGGGTTATATTTTTTGATAGTCTTTTGGTGAACAACAGTTGTTAATTATGATGAAGTCTGATTTATCTATTTTTAATGATGTTGCCTGTGCTTTGGCATCATATCCAAGAAATCATTGCCAAATTTAATGTAATAAAGACTTCCCATGCTTTCTTGTAAGAATTTTATAGTTTAGCTCTTAGATTTAAATCTTTTGAAACCATTTGAAGTTAATTTTTGTATATGTTGTAAGGGTCTAACCTCATGTTTTTGCATGTTGATATCCTAATATCCCAATACCATTTGTTGAAAAGACAATTCTTTCTCTCATTGAATGATCATGGCAACGTTATTGGTTTTTGGTTGCAGTAATTCTACAAATAGAAAAGCTACCACTTTTTGCAAGGTAGGAGGTGTGGAGACATGAGCCAGGGAGATATTATGAAAGATAAACTGGAGGGAGTGGGGAGGGAGGCATCCAGCTTAAGTAGGCACTGAGAAGTATTATAAGAAGGAGGGCTCAAAGTCAGAACTTTTAGAAGTCAGCTCTTGTGGGAAACATCATTGCCTGAAAGGCTCAGGTGTTGAAGCAAGGAAGAACCCCAAGTGGGACAGCATGGTCTCAGGATCCCCAGGGCCACAAAAAGAACAGGGGAGCCTGAATGTGGCAAAGTTCCCAAGCATCAGAGCAGGAAGCCAACGGCAAACCCCAAAACGAGGCACCAACTTTCTGCTCAGCATTGCCATAAACCATGAACCACTATATGGTGGGGCAACCATTCTCTGAGCAGGAGCCCAGCAAGAGGCAGAAGTGCAGCGAGACCTCTACCCTTCCCTGTGAAGAATGGTGTGGGTCCACACTATAGGGGCCTGTAAAGTTTAGGGACTCGGGCAAGGTAGGATGTCTTAGATAAAAATGCTTGGTCAAAGGCTGGGTGAACACAGAGTGCCGGTGGAAACTAGGGAGGCAAGAGTGATTGACTGCTTCTCTGTGAGGGTTCACTGAAGAGTGAGGGAAGCAAACTTTCAGCTCAGGGGCTAGAGATCCAGGCATCACCATCTTCATCCTCACCCCCACCCCCATCGGTGCTAAAAGCCTCTAGGGGGCAAACCAGTGCCAGGTGGTGCAATCTAGAGCCCATCCCCTGGCAATTCCCCCAGGCAAAGGTACCTGAGGATCAGTGCAACAGGTCCCTCCCTCAGAAGACAAGCAGTAACATTCATCTAATACCAATTTCCTGATCATGGAGAAATACAGAACAACAGCTCCTGGGGAGAACAGTATATAGCATTCATGTTTTTTCCTTATTATTCTTCAGTCCTTCAGTTATATATATATATTTTCCTTTCAGCTCTTTTCTTATTTTATCAATTCTTTTAAAAAATATTTTTAAATTTTCACTGTTACATTTATGTCATATATATGTGTGTGTGCACACACACATTTTAACTTTTTGGTTTCTTTTCATTGTATTCAATTATATTTTTGTGTACATATAACTTTTTTTTTCTAATTGTGGGATAAATTTCTTCTAACAAATGGACAAAAATATATCCAGATCTCGTTTATTGTTGTGCACTATTCTGCTTCTTGATTTTTTTTTCTCATTTTTTTAAATTTCTATTTTCTTATATGTTTAGTGTGTATTTTTCTGGTGTTGTTTTTGTTATTTTTGGATTTTCTCTCTCATTCATCTAATCTTTTCTGGACATAATGGTAAGACAGAGAAACTTACCCTATAAGAAAGAATAAGAGGGAATACTCACTGGCAGGGATTTAATTAATATGTATATAAGTAAGATGGCAGAATGAAAATTCAAAACAATGATTATAAAGATACTAGCTGGGCTTGAAAAAAGGCAGAGAAGACACTAGAGAATCCCTTATGGAGATATACAAAAAAACCCCTTAATATCTAAAAAGGCCAAAATCAAAAAAGATATTCCTGAGAGGCAATAAAAAAATGGAGGTTCTAATTGCTACAATGTATGAGGCAGAGGAGTCAGTAATATAGAAGACAAAATGATGGAGAATGAAGAAGCTGAGAAAAAGAGACATAACTACTTGATCACAAAAGGGAGGATTCAAGAGATCAGCAATACCATAAATCAAAACAATATTAGAATAACTGGAGTCACAGAGGGAGAGCAATGGCGTGGTAGAAGGTATATTGCAACAAAAGTTATAGCTGAGAACTTCTCTAGTCTGGGGAAAGAAAAAGGCACTCAATTCCAGGAGATACAGAGAATCCACCTCAAAATCAATAAAAATAAGTCAATGACCACATATTATAGTGAAACTTACAAATTTCAGAGATAAAGAGAAAATCCTAAAAGCAACTTAGGACAGAGGTCCTTAACCTACGGGGTAGAAACATAAGACTGGCAGCAGCCCTGTCCATAGAGACCTGGCAGGCCAGAAAGAACTGGCATGATATATTCAAGGTGCTAAGTGAGAAAAATATGGAGCCAAGAATACTTTATCTGGCAAGGCTTTCATGTGGAAGACAAGGAGAGATAAGGAGCATCCAGGTCAAACAGAAACTAAAAGAACTTGTGATCACTAAAGCAGCCCTGCAAGAAATATTAAAGGGGAACCTTTGAGCAAAGAGACAGCCCAAAACTAACATAGACCAGAAAGAAACAGAGACAATCTACAGACATAGTGACTTTTGTAGGTAACGCAGTGGCACTAAATTCATATTTCAATTCAAATTTCAATAATTACCCTGAATATAAATGGACTAAAGGCTCTAATAAAAAGACACAGGTATCAGATTAGATAAACAAGACCCATCCTATATAGCTGTGTATAAGAGATTCATTTTAGACCCAAAGACCCCTCCAGATTGAAAGTGAGGGGGGCGGAGAACTATTTATCATGCTAACGGCATCAAAAGAGAGCAGGGGTAGATGTCCTTACATCACACAAAGTAGATTTTAAACCAAAGACTATAATAAGAGATGAGGAAGGACATTATGTCATAAGAAAAGGGTCTATCCAAGAAAAGGGTCTAACAACTGTAAATATTTATGTGCCTAACATGGGAGCAACCAGTTACATAAAGCAATTAATAACAAAATTAAAGGAACACATTGAAAATAATACAATAGTAAAGTATAGGATAACTTCACAGAAGGGGAGCCTCTCTTGGCCTCCTCAACCCAGCAGTCCCCTGGGCCTATGGCTGCCTACTCCTACCCACTGGCCCCTATCAGCTCGCACGAGCAAAGCTGGAGGCCAGGCACTGCTGGACCAAAACTTCTTATAGAATGTTTTCCAGAAGCACATGGACTCCATTAAATCCAGTGACTATCAGGTCAATTGTATCTATGTCTGACCAAGAGAACAAGGCTTGCATGAATGTCAGTGAGTTCCCTGCATCTGGAAGTACATCATAGACTGGCAGAAAGTCTTCCACACCTATGACAAGGACAACTTTGGGATGATTGACAAGAATGAGCTCAAACAAGCGCTCTCGGGTTTTGGGTACTGGCTTTCTGACCAGTTTCACAACATCCTCATTTGCAAGTTTGACCAACAAGGATAGGATCAGATCACATTTGACAACTTCATCCAGGCTGCATCATCTTGCAGAGGTTGACCAATATATTCAGGCGTTACAATATGGATCAGGACATCTGGATTCAGGTGTCATATGAACAGTATCTGTCCACGATATTCAGCATCATATAACACTGGCCTTTGCAAATACAAACAGGACTTAAAGAAGGAAGACTAAAAATGCCAAACCTCCCTTAAAAGAAATGGGACACAGATCCAGCTAGATACTATTCTTTTTCCTTTAAAATTTATATAATTAAGATTTGGGGACCCTACTGTAAATATGTGCCTAAGCTGATAAGGTTTTTTGCAACTGTAGCAATAGTTATAATCATTATTCACATACAGACATTTGATTTGAGACAGTTTAATTGTACCATGAGTTAAGATATAATAATGTTTCAGGTATCCTGCGTGCCAAAAATTCATCACGTGTATTTCTAGATAACTCCAGTTCTAAGTGGAAATACTTTTATTAGCCAGTAGGAATTTTAAAATAATATGGAAGTTGCAAAGAGGCTTTTATGTGCTTTACATTTTTAAAGTGGGGTTTACTTGTTTGAATATGTAACATAACCAATAAAGGAAATGTGCCCCTATCCCCCACAAATAAAGTGTAGGAGAATTTAATACCCTGCTGATCATCTAAGCAGAAGATTAACAAGGAAACAAGGGCTTTGAATCACAGTGGACCAGATAGATTTCACAGATATAAGGATGAAATTCTAAAGCAAGAGAACACATTTTTCTTGAATGCACATGGGACATTCTTCAGAAGAGATCACATACTAGGTCACAAATCAGGTCTCAACTAGCACCAAAAGACTGGAATTATTCCTTGCATATTTGCAGACTACAGTGCTTTATGACTTGAATTCAATCACAATAAAAATTTAGAAGGAAAACAAATACATGGAGGTTAAGCTGGAACTAAGCTAAGTGAAATAAGTCAAACAGAGAAAGGTAATTGTCATATGATTTCACTCACATGTGGGATTTAAGAAACAAAACAGATGATCACAGGGGAAGGGTGGGAAAACTAAAATACAACGAAATTAGAGAGGGCGCAAACCATAAGAGACTTAACTCTAGGAAACAAATGTTGTTGGAGAGGACATGGAAAGGATGGAGACACTGGGTGATGGACATTAAGGAGGGCACCTGATGTCATGAGCCCTGGGTGTTATATGCAAATGATGAATCACTAAACTCTACCTCTAAAACTGGTAATATGTTATATGCTAATTAATTTTATTTAAGTAAAATTAAATAAAAATTTAAAAAGCATGTACAGTATCTGGTGAAAGGTACAAATTTCTGATGTAGGAAATCATAAAAAATCTAAATAAATGAAGTGACATACCATATTCATAGATTAGAAGGTTCAGTAATATAGAATAAAGGTGTAAAATCTTCCTAGATTGTTCCATAGTTTTAACACAGTTTGTATCAAAAGAATAGCAAAATTTTTAAACATAGATAAGTTTATTCTAAAATACATGTGGAAGGAGACCCTAGAAGAACAATAATAATTTTGAAAAAGAAGAATAAATTGGGAGGAATCACTCTTCCTTATGTCAATGATTACCATACAATTACAATAATCAAAACAGCATCGCAATGGTGGAGAGAATGACACACAGATCAATGGATCAGAATAGAGAAATGAGAAATACACCAACACAAAAATTAATTATTGACAAAGGAGCAAAAACAATTCAAAGGGTGAGAGAGAGCTTTTTCAAAGTATTATGGTGGAGCATTTGAAGTCACATTAGTCAAAAAGTTAATCTCCCACCCTTTAAAAAAGTAACTCAAAATGGATTGTGAACTTCAATATAAAACCCAAAACTACGCCTTTTAGAGACATCATGGTAGAAAATCTTGAGAACTTAGGTTGACAGACTTCATACACTTAATACAAAAAGCATGATCCAAAAAGGAAAAGAAGTAAACTTTATCAGAAAAAGAATTCTTAAAAAATTGGGGTCTGAGATAAAACCTTTCATAGACATGGGGAAAATGTGTTCAAATCACATATTCAAAAAATATGTATATCTAGGAAACAAACAAAAACTGACAATTCAACATGTACAAAATACAGTCTAATTAGAAAGTGGGCAAAGATCTTCAACAGACAAATGGATAAAGAAGATGTGGTCCATATATACAATGGAATATTAGCCATCAGAAAGGATGAATACCCAATTTTTGCATCAACATGGATGCAACTGGAGATTATGCTAAGTGAAGTAAGTCAAGCACAGAAAGTCAATTATCATATGGTTTCACTCATTTGTGGAACATGAGGAATATCCTGGAGGACATTAGAAGAAGGAAGGGAAAAAAGAAGGGGGGCAATCAGAGGCGCAGAGGAACCATGAGAGATTATGGAGTCTGGGAAACAAACTGAGGGTTTTAGAAGGGAGAAAATTGGGGGATGGGTTAGCCCAGTGATGGGTATTAAGGAGGGCACATATTGCATGGAGCACTAGGTGTTATACACAATGAATCATGGAACACTACATCAAAAACTAATGGAAATAATATACAGATGTCAAATAGGATATTCAACGTCATTATCCATTAGGGAAGTACAAATTAAACCTACAATGAAATATTAATACACACCTAACAGAATGACTGGGAAAAAAAGGCAATATCATCAATTGTTAGTAAAGATGCCAAAAAACTGGGTCATATCATCAATTGTTAGTAAAGATGCCAAAAAACTGGGTCATTCATATATTACTAGTGGGAATGTGAAATGTTACAGTCACTTTGAAAAATAGTTTGGCAGTCACTTTTAAACTATAAATGGGTTGCCACTGACCCACCAATTTCACTCTTGGGGATGTTTCCCAGGGAATTAAAATTTTACATTCACGCAGAATTTTCTATACAAGTGTTCACTGACAATCTCTCCATAATACCTAAAAATTGGCAGATCATCCAAATGTCAACCAGTACATTTTTGGATACATCCATGCAAAAGAATACTAGTCATCAATAAAAAGAAATGAAGTACTTAAACATACAATGAGCTTCGATGCAGCTCATAGAAATTATGGAAGAGAAAGAAGCGAATCTTCAAGAGATACAAACTGTATGATTCCATATACATAACATTCGTAAAATAACATGAGAGGCAAAATAGTAGTGGTTGCCAGGAGTAAGAAATGGCAGAAAAGGGGATCAGTGTAGGTATATAAAGTGGTGATATTAGGAGCCAGATAGTGATGATACACTTCTGTATCCTGATTGTGGTGGTGGTTTTATAAATTTGAACATGTGGTAAAACTGCATGAAACTAAATACAAACGCAGACATATGTGCTCACACACACACACACATACACAAATCCGTGCATATATACTGGTAAGATCTGAATGGAGTCTGTGTATTTTAATATAATGTTTTGCTACTGTGCTATAGTAATAAAACATTAACACTGACAGAATCTGAGTAAGGGGTACAGAGGACTTCCACCTGCATTTCTTTGCAACTCTTTGTGATCTATAATTACTTCAACATAAAACGTTAAATAAAAATCACAAAGAGATATCATGAGACATCTGCAACTGGCAAAACAAAATCAAACTAAACAGAACAAAAATGACAGTACTCTTGTGAAGTGCGGAGCATCTGTGCAGAAAAATGAACTCTCATAGATGAGGGGGAAGAAGTACTGGCACAGTCACCTTAGAAATAGTTTGGCTATTTCACGTAAAATTAAAAATGTACTTATCAAAAACTAAACACTTAATAAATAACCCAGAAATATTACTTCTAGGTATTTACCAACCAAAAAGTGAGAACTTACATATACACAAAAGCCTACATGCACATGTTTATAGCAGGTTATTTATAATTGCCCAAATCTAGAAAGAACCCAAACACCTTTCAATGACTGAATGGATAAGCAAATTATAGTGCATCATTTCAATATAGAAACCTATTAAGGTACTTACACAAAGGATACAAAAATATAGATTGAAATGGGTACATGCACCCCAATGACTATAACGGCATTATCAACAATAGTCAAACTATGGAGAGCACAAATGTCCATTAACTGATGAATGGATAAAGAAGTGATATATAAATAAATATTTATACATATCTATATATCTATATAGTAGAATATTTGTCATTAAAAAGAATGAAATCTTGGGGTGCCTGGGTGGCTCAGTCGGTTAAGCGAACGCCTTCGGCTCAGGTCATGGTCCCGGAGACCCGGGATCAAGCCCCACATCAGGCTCCCTGCTGGGCGGGAAGCCTGCTTCTCCCTCTCTCACTCCCCCTGCTTGTGTTCCCTCTCTAGCTGTATTTCTCTCTGTCAAATAAATAAATAAAATCTTTAAAAAAAAATATTGCCATTGCAACAATGTGGAAGGAACTAGAAAATATTATGCTAAGTTAAATAAGTCAACCAGAGAAAGACAAATACCATACATGGAGTTTAAGAAACAAAGCAGATGCACATTTGGGAAGGCAGGAAAAAAGGAGAGAAGGAAACAAACTGTAAGAGAGTCTTAAGAAGACAGAGTGTTGATGGAGGGAGATGGTGAGGGATGGCCTAGATGGGTGATGGGAATTAAAGAGGGCACTTGTAATGAGCACAGGGTGTTGTGTAAGTGAGGAATTACTGGATTCCTTTTAAAAAGACTTATTTATTTCAGAAAGAGAGGGTACTTCGATTGGGGCAGAGGGAGGAGTCTTAAGCAGACTTTGTGCTGAGCTTGGAGCTTGGACACAGGGCTCAATCTCACAACCTTAAGATCACAAACTCAGCAGAAACCAAGAGTCAGGCACTGGACTGACTGTGCCACACAGGTGCCCCAAATTACTGAATTCTACTCCTGAAACCAATATTGCACTGTATGTTAACTAAAATTTAAATTAAAAACTCAAAAAGAAGAAGAAGAAGAAGAAGAAGAACAACAACAAGCTGCCTACTTAACAACGAAAGAATGAACTATTAGCAGCACCTAGCTGGCTTAGTTAGTAGAACACATACTTGACCTATTAAAACATGCCTACAGGAATGGGTCTCAAATCCCTATGTACTGTATATGACATCCTAGAAAAGGCAAAATATATAGGGACAAAAACAGATAATTGGTTGCCAAGAATTGGCATTGGGGGATGAATACAAAGGGTTAGCCAGAGGGAAATTTTTAGGTGGTAGATCTATTGTATATCATGACTGTGGCAGTGGGGACAAGAGTATGTAAATTCTTTCAATACTCACTGAATTATATACCACAGAGTGAATGTCATTGCATATCATTTTTAAATGCAAATATGTTTTTATTTTTTTATTTTTAAATGCAAATATGTTCAATAAAAAATATTTTAAAAGAGACAAGAGCTAAGAGATTTTTTAAAGTTTCCCCAAACACAGTAAGTTATTCAAGAATCGCAGCCAACCCAAGCGGGATAAATTCAAAGAGAAGTATGTCTTGATAAATTTCAGTCAAACTGTGGAAATTCATATAAACATATGAAATATAAACATATAAAATAAAAACATATAAAAGAAGTCTGAAACTCAGGCAAAGAATAAAGTAAGCTTTATATTGTTGGGATGCATAGAATAATAAGAATGGCACTACTCTCATCAGAAAACCCAAGCTTAGATACAATTGAATTAATCTTTGAACAGCTGAAAGAAAAAATTCTCAATGTAGAATTCTAATTCCAATGAAAATACTCTTCATAAAATAAGACATTTTTATAAAAAACATTTTAAATCAAAAGCTGAGACCATTGCTCATCACAAGGTAAAACAAAAAGGAGTACAAAAGGAAGTTTTTCAGAGAGAAAGTAAATGTCCACATGGAGTTTGAATTTGCTGAAGAATTGGAAAGCCTTTGAAAACAGTAAATGGATGAGTAAATGTAAATATTTATATTAAAAAACTTTAAAATTGCATTGACTATTTAAGGCAAATCTAAAAATGCACTATCAGACTTACAACAATATAAATATAAAGTAAAATGCAAATGATGTAAAAAAAACTAATGAAATTATAATGTTAAGCCTTATACACTGTGAGGTTTAAAAAAACAAACATGTTACATTGTTCATGAATGTTTACCAAATAAAATTTTAAAATGTTTGTATCATCTTCTATCCATATGCAATGGATATGGAAGATCTGATTACATTTCCCTTTTGAAAAGGGAAACTAAAAGATGCAAGTTTGTTGTAAACTAGCACATCATGATAGATAACCTCCTGGAAATAGGCAGAGTGTACAATAAAACTATCACCTGTTGTATAATTCAACTATACCTACCTAGAAAATTTTGCTGTATATATAGAAATGTTTTTGGTAACCATGGTTAAAATTAAAGAGAGGTCTATTAAAATGTTCTCTTCTCTTTTTTTTTTTTAAAGATTTTATTTATTTGACAGAGAGAAACACAGCCAGAGAGGGAACACAAGCAGGGGGAGTGAGAGAGGGAGAAGCAGGCCTCCCGCCGAGCAGGGAGCCTGATGCGAGGCTTGATCCCGGGTCTCCGGGATCATGACCCGAGCCAAAGGCAGTCGCTCAACCAACTGAGCCACCCAGGCACCCCTAAAATGTTCACTTCTTGATTGGAATTAAAAGCACATACAAAGTTTTGACTGAGAGTATGATATAGAGCTGTACTGTTTAATATAATTGCCACTATACCACAAGTGGCTATTTAAACTTAAATAAAGTAAAATAAAATGGAAATCTTAGCTTCCTAGTTGCACTATCCATATGACAGGTGCTCTGTAGTCACATATTCAGTGGAGATGCAGACCATCTCTGAAGGGCAGAAAGCGTCTTGAAGCACACTCATCTAGATACTAACTTCCTTTACTCCAAAACCCATCATCGATACTTCCTCCTTTTGATGTTCGTGACGGTATACAAAGTGGAGGAGAATATCCAACATCACAGTGACAATTATGAAAGTTATTGCAAACCTGAAATCAAAACCAAAAAAAAAATGATATTTTTATGTACAATGTAAAAGTTAAATGCATTACTCTGATTGTTAGTGTAAATTTTTCAAGTATTATAATTTATATATTATACATGGTTTTTACTTAACATGGAAAATATTTTTTAAAATAAAATGTAATACAATAAATTCCCATGCAATTTATTGCAATTATGCCTTTCAAATGTCAGAGATTTTTTTGTCTCATATATATATTTTTTAAAGATTTTATTTATTTATTTGACACAGAGAGAGATTACAGGTAGGCAGAGAGGCAGACAGAAGAAGAGAGGGAAGCAGACTCATGCTGAGCAGAAAGCCCAGACCGATGTAGGGCTCAATCCCAGGACTCTGAGACCATGATCTGAGCTGAAGGCAGAAGCTTTAATCCACTGAGCCACCCAGGCACCCCTGTCTCATATATTTTTTAAATAAAAGTAGATGACCTTCTTGACACAACTGAAATGCCTTATTCTGGAAAGGCATAAAATTATGAACCAAAAAATTATTACTGATCACAGGAAAATGTAAATCAAAACCTCAGTGAGGTATCAGCTCAAAGCAGTCAGAATGGCTAATATCAAAACAAGAAAAACAAGTATTGGTGAGGATGTGGAGAAAAGGGAAAAATTGTATGCTGTTAGTGGGAATGTGAACTGATACAGTCACTGTCAAAAACAGTATGGAGGACCTAGAAGGTATTGTGCTAAATGCAGTAAGTCAGACTGAGAAAGACAAATATCATATGATTTGACTCAGATATAGAATCTAAAAAATAAAATGAGTAAGCAAACAAAAAAGCAGAATTAGACCTATAAATACAGAGAACAAACTGGTGCTCACCAGAAAGTGAAGTAATGGTGGGAGGGGGCAAAACTGGTGGGAGTTACAGGCTTCAGTTATGAGATGAGTAAGTCACAGGGATGATAAGTGTAGCACAGGGAACATAGCGAATGATACTGGGGTTGCAGATTGTAGCTCTACTTGGGGTGAGCATGGCGTAAGGTACAGAGTTATCAAATCACTCTTTTAAACCTGAAATTAATATAACACTGTATGCCAACTATATTTCAATTTAAAACATAGAAAATAGTAGGAGTTAAAGTTTACTTTGAATTGTGCTAAGTTAAAAAACAGCTGTTATAAAAACAAACTTTCACCAAAAAGGGAGGGAAAAAACAAAAGCAGAAGTTTGCTTGATGAGAGATAGATACCAACGCATATTTTGTTAGAAACAGGAAGGTAGGAAAATAGCTCCTTATGTGATCTGGTGGATGGATTGAAAGAAGGATCAGAAGCAGACGAGGGAATCTAAAAGTAGGTTCATGCAAAAATTTAAAAAAAGAAATTAAATTAAATTTAAATAGGAAATAAATACAAAAGGAACTGTTAATAGGGCACGTAGTGATTGGGGAGAAAATTTTGATACAAGACATGCAGGTAGGTCACTTTATTCCTGGATTATTATATAAAATATGAAGTATTGATATGGCAAGAGACACCAGCCACAAAGTTAAAGCCTAGATGTATGTACAGGAAAACAAAGTTTACATAATTTCCATTCCCCAGTAGATAATTTCACAATGGATTGACAAATAAAAATGCAAATGGAAACTATGATCATAAACATATTGTGCTTAAGAACTGTATCATTAAGGAAATATAAATTAGCAATGGATTGAGCATGTTAAAAAAACTGAGTTGCTAGTCTTGCCAGAATTTGAGGAAATGCATATTTTTATCCTTGATAGCTGGGAGCAAAAACTGGTATAATATTCCTTAAACACAATATAATATTTATAAAAATATAAGTGTTGCCTAAATGTAGCCAATCATATATTTCATTAGCAATTTAAGAAGTCAGACAAATGCGCAAGGGTGACTGTACCATAATGTCCATTGTCCCACTACTTACAATAGTTAAGTAAAAGTTAACATAATCCAAAAGTCCATCAGTGAATGACTTTTAAAATATAGTATGGAGGAGACATACAGGGAAACAAATTGAAATCACTAAAGGACGAAAAGGATCTGAATAGACAAGAACCTCTGCTCTCACAAAAATATTAGATTATAATATGTGTAATATAAATATACTGTGTATTTTCAAATATGTATCAGTACACATGCACTCAACCACAAGCAATATTTACACGTATTCTAAATGTGTATGAGTAATCCTTAATAAATACAATTTAGAAATGAATTTATTTCATATTGCATTTTTGTACAAAGTTCAAAGCTCATGAGACCTATAACAATGTGACTGAACACATAAGTCATATATAGATGTTTAAATAATGGAATCTACTTTCCTTATTTTCACTGCAAATTTTTAAGATAATTTCTCTATCAAATAATTCTAAACCTCATTATCTTGGACAATGTTATTGGCATGAATTAAAATAGCTAGACTCAGAAATGAAATAACCATTACATACCCCATGTCCACTGCAATTTATTTTTGCATCACAGTTTGTATCCCCTCTGAATGAACTCCTAGGAACACAATGTCCCTGGTCACAATACTAAAATATAAAAACAACAAACAAGAAAAACCGTAAATGTAAAGCCAAAAGTTGAGCCATTGTACTTGATACAAAAACTAAATGCACAATATATTGTATATTTACATTTCACATAAAATATAATATATATAATATGAATCTGGATTTCATGACATGCACTCATTCTTTTTTTTTTTTTTTTAAAGATTTTATTTATTTGACAGAGAGAAACACAGCTAGAGAGGGAACACAAGCAGGGGGAGTGAGAGAGGGAGAAGCAGGCTTCCCGCCGAGCAGGAAGCCCGATGTGGGGCTCGATCCCGGGTCTCCGGGATCATGACCTGAGCCGAAGGCAGTGGCCCAACCAACGGAGCCACCCAGGCGCCGCCGACATGCACTCATTCTAAAAGAAGAACTTGGGAGTCCAAATGACTTGTTACTACTTTAGCAAATGCAAAATTTTGAAATTAGATGCTATTTCTTTCCTATGAGGGATCGCAGTTGTGAGTTTATTGATATATTGATACTGATTGATATAAGAACAAAAATAGCCAAGTTGTACTGACTACTTGTAATGAGCATTGATCTGTCTTTGTACTTTCTATGTATTTTTATAATACATATTCATTATACTCAAAGGAAGTAATTTTATCCTCATTTTATATTTGATGATATTAAATCTCTTTTAAATTCATGCACAAGTTATCAGTGGCCGATACTCAGTACAAGAACTACTTTGGTTACAGAACTACATATTGATCAATATTAAATAACAGTGTTCTTGTCATTTTTTATATTTTTACATTTTTCCAGCTTTAATAACAATATCTCTTACCTTTCACATTTGCACTAAAGCAAGTTATTTAATCTCCCTATACCTCCATTTAGCCATCTTTGAATTTGGAATAGCAATTATACCCAATTTTTAAAGAGAGTAGATTATGAGGATGAAATAGACATAAAAGAATAAAAGCAGTGCCTGGCACATAATACATCCTCACTAAATACAAGATATTATTTTAATAATTATGTATTTGACCTGATTTCTATGGGAGCTCTATGTTAGTTTTAATTTAATTGGAATATCTTTAGGGGAGTCTGTAAAATTATCTGTTGACTTTTCTCAAGTTATCTGATATAATGTTCACTATGTGATGAATAGTCTTAAAAATCATCATTTCTATCACCATTAACCAATCATCATAAAGGTAAGAGTATCAGCTTGTTCATTACTGCAAGTACTCTCTGATGAAGCCAGTAAGAATAACAAAATGTTGGACAAACCAACATCACCTGTCCATAAAACCGTCTTCATTCTAGCTCTCTTTAAACTTTAAAATTGTCATTGAAGCAATAATAAACCAGTCATATTTCACTGTGTTCTCTTTATGGGAAAAATAATCCAAGAAAAGTTAGGCCCATGTTTCTGAGACAGTTACTTTCAAGTAAACAGATCAATTTGTAGCTGCTCTTTTGTAATGACAGAAAAAGCAAGAGACACTAGGAAAGTATTTAGCCCTGGGCAATGGTGGATATGATGTTTTGAATATAAACTAATCTACAAGACTTCCTTCTTTGAACAAGAGACACAAAGAGTGTTCCAGAAGGAGCACATCATGGTTAAAAAAAAAAAAAAAAGAAAAAACACTCAGCAACAATATAAATAAATACATATTTCCTAAAGATAAATGTCTGGGTTATGTGAGCATATTTTCTTATAGTCCCAGGTATGAGTAAGAAAAAGGCAGTTAATTTTATTTATTTATTCATTGATTAGCTTATCCAATTTTGGACAGTTAAATGTCCCTTTTTTTCAAGTTTGAAATGAATGTGTTGAGATGTGTTTATCTTTTCTACCCTACCTAAGTGAGCTAGAAATCAAATTGATAGTCTCCTGTTCTAAGTCTTATAAATTTAAAAAAATCATAAAAGCTTTCTATCATATCCAGTATTAAGCAAACTTGCATTGTTGGAATAATACTTGTCTCTATGTAGTGTACTTTTTGCTCAGTACATTGCAGTATTAAATACATGTGTTTTGTTTAAAATGTTGTTATGATTAATAAGAGACATACTTTTTTCCATGTTAATAAATAAGATATAAAATCTCCCCTCTCCCTCTTTCTCGTATCAAGATAACTTTTACAAAGGACCCACAATTAACGAAACTAAGGTAAAGAAGTCTTTCCTTTTCAACCATTCTGAAATCAACTGAACAATGGAGAATAACAATGAAAACAAAGTATATCTGATGAATTTTTTAAATAACCACAGAATAATACCAATTCAAATTCACAGACACGGCACTCACAGTGACTCCCCTTTCCCTATTTAATGTGAGTAAAGGAGAATCAGAACAAGGCAATTAGAAGATGAAAGATTTAAGAACCTCCTGGGATTTCAAAATAAAATGAAGGCCACTGGCGGCTAAAATGAAGTGAGGAAGCAACCACATCACATACAACAGTAAAGGAGAGAGCCTGGCTGAGTAGCCTCACGATGCTCTGGGGGATCTGCAGCCTCCGAGTAATAAGGAAAGAGGAAGGAAGAGCCAGAAGTGCAGTTTGGGCAGGGACCAAAATGCAGAATTATCCATGGAAGTGTCCACAAAACCGCAGAAGTAGTTAGCTCTCATAATCACTACTCACCTCTCCTTTCTTTCAATTACAAAATGCAGTCAGCACAACAGTTTTATCCCAAGGGAGAGAATTTAGAAAGGTATTTTGTTTCCCAAAGCAACTGAATTAATGATGACGACAGAATTTGGGTTTTTCACGTGGTCTGTTCTCTAGAAGAGTTGCCATCCCATTAAACAACTGGAGGTACCATGGCCTAAAAGCCAGTTCCCTAGTGAATACTGTCATGTGACAAATGTATATGTTATATGGAGAAGGCTGCCAATTAGTTGGGGGATTTTTGTTTGTTTTTCATTTTAGGTAGTTAACATATAGTGCGATATTGGTTTCTAAAGTAGAGCACTGGGTGTTATATGTAACTGAGGAATTGCTAAATTCTACTCCAGTTGTTTTATTTATTTATTTGCTTATTTGTTTATTTTTAAATTAAAGATAGGGTGGGAGTAAAAAATCAGGCCAGCTAAAAGCCTCTACAGGACCAAGTAGGAAAAGTTGGCTTTTCTTCCTCCCGCCTTTCCTTCCTTCCTCCCTCCCTCCTTTTTTACCTCCTTCCAGTCTGTATTTATTTTGTCAACCTAGAAGGATACTAAATCTCATTGTTCGAAAGTTTTTATAGTGTTCAATCTCTAACCATATTACTTGGTCTTACTAGTGAGCCACTCCATCATAAAGTTACCTAGAGGCCTCATCCTGTCACTTCATTAGCATTAATTCAGTTTGATTAGAAGAGGCTCTTTATGAATAACAACAACAAAAATTCCCATTACTCAGGAAATTCCAAAGGGTCTAGGAGCTCTGTGCCAGAAATCAGGGACAAAGATCAAACTGTTTTTCTATATTATACCACATACATATCATTTGAGTGCTTTTTTTCTAACTAATGAATAATTAAATTAGCTGATAAATTTATGTATTTAATCTCTCACATTTATAGTAAACATTTTTCAATTTGTCTGAAATAATCCTTAAAGGGGTGACATGTTACTTTTATGAAGTAGTTAGCACTATGTATTCCTTTGTGATTATTTCCGTATTCTTGTGCAAGAATACATTTTCCTATTTTGGGATATATTTACGACTCATTTACATTTTCCTCTATTTTTCATTTCTTATACTGTATCTCGATGTAAATTATCTAAATTTAAACATGAGACACTTGAGTAGTGTTTTATATTAGTCAACTAATTTTTCAGTGGTAGAAGTTTAAAGATCCTTTATTTTGTTTCTTAAACTATTTATGAAAAGAAAAATAAAGCTTAAACTCCATTTTATTATTATGTCTTGTGGGAGGGCCAAATTTTTAACAAATATTTATTATGCTTTTGGAAGAACAATTAGAGGAGTTGACTAATGAGCATAAGCTGTTTTATTTTCATTACAACCAAATTAATTCTTCCTTGTCAATTACTGCAGGACTAAATACTTGGCTATTTTTGTTTTCTTTGTTGTTCTATTATTTATTATTCAGATTGTTTTCACCTACTTTTTTGCTGTATTACTTGATTCTTTTTTGTTCTTCCTATAAATTTTTGCAGACCAGATCCAGCCTAATGAAGAGGCTAATATTCTCAAGTATGAGAAAAAAAGTTTAAATATTCATAGAAAAATTCATAATAAACAAAATGATAGTGAAACAAGTGTTCTTTTGACCAACAGAAATTCTGAAATTTAAATCTTAAGATCATGACATAGTAACCAAAATTTGTAATATTAATTTTAATAACAAATGTTAAGGTCTTCTCTGTTTCTCTCTCATATGTGTGCATGTAAACACATACATACACACACACACACACACACACACACACACCACATATATGATCAAGTCAAATTTTTATTTACCTTATCTGGACCGCACATAGTGCCATGTGCTGTATAGGTAAAATCTTCTGCTACATGTGCTGTTGGTATTCTTAAATATGCAGAGACACACAGGTGGCCTTCCATGTAAGTATACTGAATATCAAATTTTTTAAATGGTATTATTTCTAAACGTGTCCAGTGGCAAACTATCTTTCCACAAAGGATATCCCTGGCAATAAGGCAGAAAAAAATTATCTAAATGTCACTGAAGGACAAAAATATAAGGGAAATAATAGTTCAAAATAGGATAATTGAAATGTTATAGATCATAGCACCAAAGCTATTCAAAAAAAAACAATCTTAGGAAGTGCAACGTAAATATTCATCTTTATATAATGCATCCATTTCTCATTTGTATTAAATGACTCTTTTCAGTACAAACACAGAAACACAACTGGAAAAGGTATAATTTTCTAAATACACACCTAAAATCACAAAATTGTCTTTTACAGTTTCCAAAATCATCTTGCTGCATATTCACTTCTTGTGTACACAGAAGAGTTGAACCCTTTGCAACTGAGGATATAAATAAAGTTCCAATTACTCATCTTTAAAAAGATTAAAAACCAAAAGTGTGGTAAATTAATATTGAGACATCTAGACAATAGCAATGTCCCATCACTGTCAGCTACAGTAAATTTTTGTTGTTATCTACTGGATATACAAGAGGAAACACTAAAAACTCACCACTTGAGAATAGGAAATTGCTATTACAGTGCAGAAATTATTGAGAAATCAATCATTTACTCTCTTACCTGCAATTCTACTATTCTACTCCTTTTCCACCAATTACCTGAAATTTTACTACTATCTTATTCTTTTTGTCTTATAATTATTAGATCTACCTCTTGATGTAGTTCAAAGTTGTTTTGTTTGGCAATTTTATTTTCAGATTTGGATTTACACAAACAATCCTGGTTATCATGGCTACAGGGTAGATCACTAACTTTAGGAAAATATAGTTTAAAAATGAACCACTGAGGAGCCCACAAAGGAAAGATAAATCCCCATAATATTTGGTTTTGAAAGCAAGAGGAATCAAATTTTATGAATTCTTACAACCAGTGGGACCTAAACCCTGAAATTTTAATCTGCAGCGAGGCTCTGGTTGAACCAGAGGGCATTAGGAAGCTGAGTTCCTGCTCTTAGACAGCAGAACCAGCAGAGATAGAGCATGGATAAAATATAGCAGAGATATAGCAGTTTGAAAAATAGCAGGGGCAGACAGGAGGGAGAGGGATCTACTCAGCTCAGGGCCTCATTCAGAGAGGAAGGATCATAGAGAAAGCCTCCAGGAACAAAGAAGTTGTTAGGTGACATTTTCCTCCCCAAACCCCCAGTATAAACACAGGGTCACCTACAGGAAACAGCATGGCACAAATAATTGTTACCTAACTTGCTTACACCAAGCCCCATCCCCTGTGCTTTAGCGGATCAGCCCTTCCCAGGCATGCTTGTCTCAATCCCAGTGCTTCGGGACCCCCACCCCAGAAGACCACTGCAAAACCCACCAACACCCAGTCAACAGACCCACATGCTTTATAGGACCACAGTTCCTGCAGTGATGGTGGCAGGAGGTCTCATTTCACAAGAACAAGAGCACACATCTTGCTAAAATGTGCTGCACACCCAGTCATGGACCAAACACATGCACAGCAGGCAAAGAGAGCCTCTGCAGACCATCGTACTGAAGGAAAAAGAGACAGAGCTCAAGCAACACACATGGGAGACACTCACTGAAAGCATCAGGTCCTGGGGAATAGGGAACACTGTACTGCAGGGTATTAAAGGAGCACTTCTTCATAATGCCATTACTTTCAATAGCAAGAGAAATAGCTGACTTTCCTAACACATAGAAACAAACACAGAATTAGACAAAATGAGGAGACAGAAGAATGTGCCCCAAATGAAAGAACAAGACCAAACCACAGTAAGAGACCTAACCAAAACAGATATAAGTAATATGTCTGATAGAGAATTTAAAGTAGTAATCATAAAGACAGTCACTGGACTTGTGACAAGAGTGAAGGACATCAGCGAAACTCTTTTAAGAAAAACATAAAAAAGAGTCAGAGATGAAGAACACAATAAATGTTAAAAATACACCCGATAGAATAAATAGCAGGCTACATGAAGCAAAGAAAAGAACTAATAACCTGGAAGTCAGAGACCTGAAAAGTAATCAAGCTAAGCAAAAGAGAGTAAAAAATAATTATGAAAATTTAGAATAGCTTTAAGGAACTTAGTGACTGCATCAAGCATAAAATATTTGCATTATGGGGATCCTAGAAGAAGAGAGAGTAAAGGGAGCAGAAAATTTTTTTGAAGAACCAATAACTGAAAATAATTGATAGTAATACCATAACACCACACTTATGTCAATGGACAGATCATCCAAACAGAAACACAGCACGGAAACAGTGGCTTTGAATGACACACTGTACCAGATAGATTCTATATTCAGAACATTCTATCCTAAAAGAGCAGAATACATATTCTTTTCAAAGACACATGGGCATTCTCCAGAATAGATCAGTCCACAAAACAAGGCTCAACAAATTCAAGATCAAAGTCATACCATGTATCTCTTTTGACCCACAGTGCTGTGAGACTAGAAATCAACAACAAGAAAAAAAATCTGGAGAGAGCATAAATACATGGAAGACATCAAAGATGGCATCAGAAAGAACATGGAAACAAATAAAAATGAAAACGCAATAGTCCAAAACCTCTGCACTGCAGAAAAAAATTTAAAAAGGCAGTTCTAAGAAGGAAGTTTATAGCAATGCAGGCCTACCCGGAGAAGCAAGAAAATCTCAGATAAACAGCCTATCCTTGTACCTAAAAGAACTACAAAAAGAACAACAAGCAAAACCCAAAAGCACCATAAGAAAGAAAATAGTAAAGATTAGAGCAGAAATAAGTTATATAGACACTAAAGGAAGAGTAAAGTAGATCAATAAAACCAAGAGCTGGTTCTTTGAAAATATCAACAAAATTGATACACCTCTAGCCACACTCAAAACAATAACAATGACAACAACAAGAAAAGCCAAGAGAGAGAGGGAAAAAGAGAAAAAAAGAGAGAGAGGACCCCCCTAAAAAATCAAAAATGAAAGAGGAAAAATAACAAACAACACCACAGACACACAAAGAATTACAAGAGAATATTATGAAAAATTATATGCCAACAAATTGGACAACCTAGAATGAAGGATATATTTCCAGAAATGTATAGCCTACCAAAACTGAGGCAGGAAGAAAACAAAAAATTTGAAAATATCTATTACTGGCAAAATGAAATTGAATCAGTAATCAAAAAAATTCCCAATAAACAAGAATGCAGGACCAGATGGCTTTACAGGCAAATGCTACAAAACATGTAAAGAGGAATTAATACCTATTCTTCTCAAACTATTTCAAAAAAATAGAAAAATAGAAAGAAGGAAAACTTTCTAATTCATTCTATGAGACCATAATCGCTCTGATACAAAACCATATAAGGACACCACAAAAAAAAAAAAAAAGAAAGGACAGAAAAGAAAAGAAGAAGAAGAAAGAAAAATAAAGGAAGGAAGAGAGAAAGAAGAAAGAAAAAAAGAAAGAAAGAAAGAAAGAAAGAAAAGAAAGAAAAGAAAAGAAAAGAAAAGGAAAGGAAAGGAAAGAAAATTACAGGACAATAGATCTGATGAACATAGAGGCAAAATTCTTAACAAAATATTAACAATCCAAATCCAAGAATGTATTAAAAAGTCATTCACCATGAACACATGGAATTTATTCCTGGGATGCAAGGGTAGTTCAATATCCACAAATCAATATCACATCAATAAGAGAAAGGGTAAGAACCATATCATTTTAATAATGCAGAAAAAGCACTTGACAAAGTATAACATCCATTCATAATAAAAACCCTCAAAAAGTAGATTTATAATACAAAGAAATCCTATACCCAGCAATCAGACAACAAAAAGAAATACACTGTATCCAAATTGGTAGGAAGGTCGTCCAAGAAGGTGGAGGAGTAGGAGACCTTAGTTTCATCTGGTCCCAGGTATTTAGCTCGAAAGCTATCAAATTAGTCTGACCACCTGTGAAATCAACTGGAGCTCTAAGAAAAGGATAGCTGCAACTGTACAAATAGAAAAGCTACCACTGTCTTCAAGGTAGGAGGTGTGGAGAAGCGAATCCAAAGCAATATATGGGAAGATAAACCATGGGGGAAGAGAGCCTTCATCAGCCAGCTACCAGAAAGTGATGTGGCAATGGAACACAAAATCAGAACTTTTAGAAGTCTTCTCCAATAAAGGTTGTCCCTGCCTGAAAGGCACTAAGGTGGTACCAAAAGATGGGAATCATTCCCTGCATATCCTCAGACCACAGTGCTTTAAGACTTGAACTCAATCACAAGAGGAAATTTGGAAAGAACTAAAATACATGGAGTCTAAAGAGTATCCTACTAAAGAATGAATGGGTCAACAAGGAAATTTAAAAAGATTTTTTTAAAAATCATGAAAACAAATGAAAACAAAAACACAAATGTTCAAAACCAATGGGTTGCAGTGAAGGCAGTCCTAAGTGGAAAGTATATACCAATATAAGCTTTTCTCAATAAATAAGAAAGGTCTCAAATACACAACCTAACCCTACACCTAAAGGATCTGGAAAAAGAACAGCAAAAAATAGCCTAAACTCAGCAAGAGAAGAGGATTAATAAAGATTAGAGTAGAAATCAATGAAATAGAAACAAAAACAAAAAAACAAAAATGGTAGAACAGATCAATGAAATTAGGAACCAGTTCTTTGAAAGAATTGATAAGATTGATAGGCCCCTGGCCAGATTTATCCAAAAGAAAAGAGAAAGGACACAAATAAATAAAGAAATACAAAAAATTATTAAGAACATATTAAGAGGAACTACATGCCAACAAATTAGGCAATCTGGAAGCATTCTTAGAGAAATTTTATAAACTACCAAAACTGAAAAAGGAAGAAATAGAAAACTTGAACAGACCCACCCATAACCCGCAAGGAAACTGAAGCAGTAATCAAAAATCTCCCAAAAAAACAAGAGCCCAGGATCAGATGGCCTCCAGTATAATTCTACCAAACATTTAAAGAAGAATTATACCTATCAACAGCTGTTTCAAAAAATAGAAATGGAAGGAAAACTTCCAAATTCCTGTTATGAGGTCAGCATTAACTTGATCCCAAAACTAGACAAAGACCCAACAACAACAACAACAACAAAAACACAGACCAATATCCCTGATAAACATGGATGCAAAAATTCTCAACAAGATACTAGCCAATAGGATCCAACAGTCCATTAAAAGCATTAGTCACCACGACCAAGTGGGTTTTATTTCTGGAATGCAAGGGTAGTTCAACATGCACAAATCGTTATACACTTTGTTAAGGAAAGAAAGTGCACGAACTATATGATCTCAGTAGATATAGGAAAAGCATTTGACAAACTACATCTTTTCTTGATAAAAGCTCTTCACAGTGTAAGGATAAAAGTAACATACCTCAGTATCAAAAAGCCATATATGAAAAACCCACAGCAAATATCATTCTCAAAGGGGAAACAAAACAAACAAAACTGAGAGCATTTTTCCTAGGGTCAGGAACATGGCAAGGATGTCCACTGTCACCACTGTTGTTCAACAAAGTACTAGAAATCTTAACCTCAGGCAACAGATAACAAGAATAAATAAAAGGCATCCAAATCAGCAAAGATGTCAAACTCTCATTCTTTGTAGATGACATGATACTTTATATGGAGAACCCAGAAGACATCAGCAAAAAATTGCTAGAAATGATACAGGAATTCAGCAACAATGCTAAGCAAAAAAAGTCAGTCCTAGAACGACAAGTAACACATGATTTCACTCACATGCGGAATTTAAGACACAAAACAAACTAACAGAGGGGGAAAGAAAGAGAGAGATGCAAACCAAGAAATTTATTATTTTAACTATAGAGAACAAACCGATGGTTACCAGAGGGAAGATAAGTGGGGGATAGGTGAAATGGGGGAAGAGGAAGAAAGAGTACATGTATCATCATGAGCACCAAGTAATGCACAGAATTGTTAAATCACTGTATTTTACACCCGAAGCTAAAAAAAACTCTGTATGTTAACTTTCCTGGGAAAAATTACAAGATAAAATAATGAAAATGACCCCTGGAAAAAAAGTACAACTATTACATTTTCCAAATAATTCTGCACACTGTTTATCTGGATCCTGGCATATTCCCTTATAGCAATAGGCAGTGTTATTATTGCATGGTTCTAAATCAGCAGATCTCGTATCATCTACACAAAATTCACTTTTTCCATCACAAAATTCTGGAAAATCACATGGATCTTTGCTTTCCCGACATACAACTCCTCTTTCAGTTACCTGTGGGACAAAGAAAAAGAATTAGTTTTGTAAAGTGATAAACCAAAACTATAAAATAACTTAAACAAGACCAATGTTTTGTTTCTGTCATTTGCATTATTATTACATGTGGCTTATTTGTGATTTTGTTATGAATTGTTGGGTCATGAAGAGCTACATTCAGGTACTGCCTCAGGTATGACAAAGAGGAATCCAAATGCCCAAATAATCTGGAATTGGTTTTGGACAACTGGATGGGTCTTGAGTAGCGACTGAAACAATACGGTGAGGGCAAAGATAAGAAGTTGAAAAAAAATCTAAGAACATTGTCTGAACGCTGAAGTCAACTGTGTATGAATCAAGTATTTAAATTTATATGTTTGAAAGTTGTATAAAAAAAGTAAAAAAATAAGTGAATGCACAAGAACAGAAAAAAATCATGAAAAAAATGCTGTAATCCGAAAGCTTACCGTACAAGTTTCTTTATCACAGCACGGTCCTGTGCCACAGTCGGCAAATTCAGTCAGAGTACAATGTTCAGGATGACAGCATTTTTCAAAATGTGCGCAATACTAAAGATAAATATGATCAAGTTCAATAATATAAATTTCCAATCAAATAAAGCATTTTGTCAAAATGTGCTACAATATGTCTCTTAATTAATTATAATCACAGTTCAATTTTTACTTCTGTGTTTATTTTTAACACCATTTCATTGAGAACTAATACATTTCCAGTATGGAAAAAAGATCGTAATGAAATTATTTATGATTCTATGCTTAAGGAACTGAACTGTTAGAAATGTAATGCAATTTCTGTCAACCTTATGTTCATAAATATATTGCACTGTAAATTTAAAAGTATTCTTTCCGTTTACTATAAGTACTTTTTCATTTCATCAATTCTGTTCAAGATATCATTTTGAGATTATATAAAAATTTATGAATGTGACAAAAGAGAGGTTTCTAAATTATAGCATTTTATTATTTAAAATACGTTTCAATGAAAGTTTATTATTTTTATCTATAAGATTTTATATTGAAGATTAATTCTACAAATTATTAGGTCAGAGTATAGAAATATTAAAGATTATAACATACTTATTTCCTTCTTTCTATATATTTATCTATTCAGTGCAAGAGTGATGTTTCATAAGACTGATAGTAATATTTAAAAATTAATAATGTGATAGGTGTGATAGGTAAAAATAACTAAGTGCTTACAACTGTTTCAATCTTATTATTTTCATTACTAGTGTGCTATCAATTTTTTAAAATGCATATTCTGGGGGTGCCTGGGTAACTCAGTTGGTTAAGCAACTGCCTTCAGCTCAGGTCATGATCCCAGAGTCCCGGGATCAAGCCCCGAATCCAGCTCCCTGCTCAGCGGGAGGCCTGCTTCTCCCTCTCTCACTCCCCCTGTTTGTGTTCCCTCTCTAGCTGTGTTTCTCTCTGTCAAATAAATCTTAAAAAAAATCTTTAAAAAATGAATATTCTGGTTTATTTTATACTTCTATGCATATATTTCTGTCAAGGCATTCTGTTTATTTCCTTTATTCATAAGCACTTTTTATTAATTATATTAACACACAGCCACCAATATATGTTTGCTATATTTTATGATTTGAAATTGACAATTGACTTTTGGTGCATTTTGGGTTTGTTTTTTTGTTTGAGTAAATTTTAGGTATTGTGACACTGTGAAATGGTAGAATTATTTAAGAACTCTGAGGATTATCATATTTTTTGTCATTTATTCTTGAGTTTATAGATAAAACTTTCTTCCACCCTAACCCCAGGAAATGTGTGAGTGTTAATGTGAGTATGAGTCTTTAGTGTGAGTATTTTGTATATATATATATATATATATATATATAATTTAGAAACCTCTATTTTGTCACATTCATAAATTTTTATATAATCTCAAAATGATATCTTGAACAGAATTGATGAAATGAAAAAGTACTTATAGTAAACGGAAAGAATACTTTTAAATTTACAGTGCAATATATTTATGAACATAAAGTTGACAGAAATTGCATTACATTTCTAACAGTTCAGTTCCTTAAGCATAGAATCATAGAATCAAATTTGCCAGTTATAGTGGCAAATAACTATGCATTTATTTATTTATTTATTTATTTATTTATTTATTTATTGTTGAATTGTTTGAGTAGCGTGTTGTAAAAGAAGCCATAATGGTGTATCTCTTTCCCAAAATACGAGCTAAATTTATCAGTTGTTTTTTATAGAATAATTTATTCCTGATATTTTATAATACCTGTATTGTTATATAAATATCCTATATAAAATTAGATACAATGTCAGTGTCTTCAATTGCATTAACTGCCTATATAAAAGTATATTCTAAAATGTTATTTTTGGGCACCTGGGTGGCTCAGTTGCTTAAGCGTCTGCTTTCAGCTTAGGTCATGATCCCAGGGTCCTAGAATAGAGTTCCTGCATCAAGCCCCCTACTCAGAGGGGACCCTGCTTTTCCCTCTGCCTCTGCCTACCACTTCCCCTGCTTGCGCACTCTCTCTGTGTCAGATAAAAAATTTTAAAATTATTATATGTTTTAATATTTACAAGAGTCAGATATTTTGTTTCATTATTAAAAACAATGTATTATGCTTCATTACATAAAGATTTTAATAAAAATTATCAAGAGTACTTAGTAAAGACAGAATATTGGACACACTCTAAATATTAATACTGGAGGGGAAAAACAAAAATCAATGACATGGAAGGGAAAGCCTCCCAAGGCTAGAATCAAATCAGTGACATGGAAGGGAAAGCCTCCCAAGGCTAGAAACCTATAGTGAAGAGCATTTTTTGAAAATACTTGATGCATAATGGAAAGCTACAATAAATGCTGGGCTTAGAAATTAATATTCAATGAATAATGCTTTAAAAATCGAATTCCACAATGGGAATGGATGTGAGAACTTTTTAAAATAGGTTAACGTTTAGGGAATCTGGGTGGCTCAGCCAGTTAAACTGCTGACTTCAGCTCAGGTCATGATTCCAGAGCCTGGGGACTGAGCTCCACATCAGGCTCCCTCCACTTGCGCCCTCTAGCTCTCTCTCTCAAATAAATAAATAAATAAAAACCTTAAAAAAATAAAATAGGTAACTGTAGTATGCCATTGAGAAATCAGAGAAATCAAAAGGATATATTTTTTACTTCTAGATGTCCAAAGTTTAATCAAAAGTCTCTTCAATATTTAATATCATTTTCATCTCTCTGTTAATTTTGATATATGTTGAAAGTACTGAAATGTTTCCTTACTTCTGGAATAAACTCCAAAAGTATATTCTTTTTTCATGTATTCACTGGGATAATTCGATCATTTTAATTTAGACATTTTGTGGGTATTTTCCAAAATATGGATCATTCAAAGTAATGCTAAACTGGTTATCAGAGGAATCAACTTTCATGATTTAATTCTATTTCTATATGCTCACAAAAGACACTGGAAATGGATTATTTTAAAAAGGTACATAATTTACAATAACATTCAGAAACATGAAATATTTAGGTTGTAATTTGAGACATATAAATAAATGGGATGATATACCATACTCATACTTTGAAAATCACATTATGAGTACATTAATTCCCCATAAATTCATGTACAGATCCAAAAAAATTCCAATTAAAATTTCACAAATTTTTCTTATTTTTTATTTTTTGGGGATATGAGTAGAAATGGAAAAGTTGACTCCAAATTTTCTACAGAAATAGAAAGACCTAAAATCACCCAATCTATCTTCAGAAAAAAGTACAAAATATTAAGACACAATTTACCTAATTTTGTGAATCAGGGTAAGAAGGGCTGTTATTGATGTAAGGCTAGATAAATGGATCAAGAAAACACAAAGTATGTGAACTGTTTTTCAATAAAGGTAGCATGGTAATTCAATGGGAAAAGGGTAGCTTTCCAACAAATGGGGCTAGAGATGTAGATATACATACAGAGAAAAAGTATGCCCTAATACTTAACCAACAAAAATTACTCAAAGTGTATCAGAGGCATACACATCAAAGCTAAAATCAGTAAATTTCTAGAAAAAAAATTACAAGAAAGTTTCACAACCTTGGGATTGATAGGACACAAAGTATAAACCATGCCACAACTGGGAGAAAATCTGACAAAAGATTTGCATATTTTATATTAAGAATTCCTATAACTACGTAATATAAAAATGCCATCAAGTTATGTAAAATATGTGAACATTCAAAAAGGAGACAAAGACATGAATGCTGCACAATCACATGAGACCACCACCTAGTATGATTAGTTATCAGGGAAATACGAATTAAAACTACAGTGAAATATAAGCATACACTGAAATTACTAAAATGTAAGAGACTAACAACAACTTTTGTTGGTAAGAATAAGAAACAACTGCCACTCTCAAACATAGATGGTTGGAATATAAGCTATTACAAGGATTTTAAAATGCAGATTGATATGTTACAAATTTAATAATACAATTAACATATGACCCAGCACTTCTATTCCTAAAAATAGAAAAAAAAGACATGTTCTTTAGAAGCAATTTCATGAGACTTGAAACAAAAAACAACATAAATGTTAATAATTGCATGAATAAACAATGTTATATTCATAAAAGAAATACTACTCCACAATAAATACCAATGAACTACAGATATGTTCAATCATGCAGATTGACCATCAAAAATATAGGCAAAAAATCTAGAATCAGAAAGGATCCAAAATCTATGATTCATCCATGTAAAATTCTGTAGTGGGTGAAAATAATATGTTGTGACAGGATTAGAAGTTTCAGATACTGATGGGATTTAGTTCTCCAAGTCAATGGAGTTATGGGAGAACTGTCTGGGATAATGTGAATATCCTAATACTTCTTTTATCCACATCAAGTATAACATAAGTCAAATTAGAAAAAAAAGACTCAGCAAGCTAAAAGGAAAACAATATAAATAAATATAAAGAAGACTACCTAGACATATCCTAAGCCTCTGTGCTGAAACAAAAGAAAAAGTCATTGCTTATAAAGACAGATGGAGTCTATGGATCATTTGGCCAGGCTGTGGAGCTAACTTGGTTGCTGAACTTTTCAGTGGTAATGGGGACAAATAGTCTCTGATCATCATTATTGAGATTCCTTATGAATTCAGTGGGGTTGGTGGTCTTGTAACAATAATAAAAGCTTATTGTGGTGGTTGTTTACTCACCTACACCATCAAGAAAGTAAAACTACTTTCCTCCTGCCAGTAGCCATAAATAAAGATAGAAAAATCCCTAGTGATCAAGGGAAGTTAGTCACTCTAACATTTACTGAGAGATGTTCTTAATACATGAGAAAGGGAAGAAATTAGAGATATATTTATGGAAAAGCCTAATGAAATCCTAAAACATAGGCTCATCTGACTAACATATTAGAGATCAATGCAGGTTTTTCTGCATTTGAAGACTAGAAAGCCACTTGGTCACTTAAGAACCAACCTCATTCGCTAAGGAATTGCTGAAGAAGAAAAGCAAAGCTGGGGGCATCTCGTTACCTGACTTCAGGCTTTATTACAAAGCTGTGATACCAAGATAGCATGGTACTGGCAAAAAAACCCAGAGAAATAGACCAATGTAACAGAGTAGAGAGTCCAGATATGGACCCATAAATCTATGGGCAAATCATCTTCCACAAAGCAGGAAAAAATATCCGTTGGAAAAGATAGTTTCTTCAATAAATGGTGCTGGGAAAATTGGACAGCCACGTATAGAAGAATGAAGCTAGACCATTCTCTTACACCACACACAAAGGCAAACTCGAAATGGATGAAAGACCTCAACGTGAGGCAGGAATCCATCAAAATCCTGGAAAAGAACATAGGCAGTAACCTCTTTGACATCGGCCACAGCAACTTCTCTCAAGACACGTCTCCAAAGGCAAAGGAGACAAAAGTGAAAATGAACTTCTGGGACTTCCTTAAAATAAAAAGCTTCTGTACAGCAAAGGAAACAGTCAACAAAACAAAGAGGCAACCCACAGAATGGGACAAGATATTTGCAAATGACACTACAGACAAAGGGCTGGTATCCAAGATCTATAAAGAAGTAGTCAAACTCAACATCCAAAAAGAAGATGAACACATCAAAAAATGGGCAAGAGACATGAAGAGGTGCTTCTCCATAGAAGATATACAAATGGCTAACAGACACGTGAAAAAATGTTCAGCGTCACTAGCTATCAGGGAAATTCAAATCAAAACCACACTGAGATACCACCTTACACCAGTCAGAATGACCAAAATTAACAAGTTGGGAAACAACAAGTGTTGGAGAGGCTGCAGAGAAAGGGGAACCCTCTTACACTGTTGGTGGGAATGCAAGCTGGTACAGCTGCTTTGGAAAACAGTGTGGAGATTCCTTAAAAAATTAAAAATAGAGCTACCCTATGACCCTGCAATTGCACTACTGGGCATTTACCCCAAAGATACAGATATAGTGAAAAGAAGGGCCATATGTACCCCAATGTTCATTGCAGCAATGGCCACAATCGCCAAACTGTGGAAAGAGCCAAGGTGCCCATCAACAGATGAATGGATAAAGAAGATGTGGTACATACATACAATGGAGTACTACGCCTCCATCAGAAAGGATGAATATCCAACTTTTGTAACAACACGGACTGGACTGGAAGAGATTATGCTGAGTGAAATAAGCCAAGAAGAGAAAGTCAAGTATCACATGGTTTTACTTACTTGCGGTGCATAAGGGGTAACCTGGAGGACAGTGCGAGAAGGAAAAGTAAATGGGAAGTAGGGTAATCCAGGGAGGGAAACGAAACAAGAGAGACTTTGGACACAGAAACAGACTTGGAGGGAGGGTGTGGGGGGATGGGAGAGCCTGGTGGTGGGTACTGAGGGCACCTATTGCATAGACCACGGGGTGTGGGGAATGGGGAATGAATCTTGGGACACTGGAAAAAATAATCTAAGTAACAATAAAAAAAAAAAGAACCAACCTCATGCTCTAAGCATCATTGGTCAGTGACCACTCTTGTTAATGATATAGACATGGAGGAAGAGAATGTAGAGACTTACTGCAGCTTATTGTAGTAGGTCTTGCTAAAAGATAAATTGAACAAAAATCAATTCAAATTGGGCAGCATCCATTCTAGCCAAGAAAGATCTGCAAAGCTCTACAAAATGAAAGACTTACAGGCAGAAGGGAGCAGAACAAGGGAGTTATGTTGGCCAAAAAGCATGTTTGTAATTGCAAAGTTAGATTCCTTTAGGGAATATCAGGGGTCTATCAGGCAATAACTAGTACTGATCAGGTGATTCCTGATTGGCTGGTTTAAGATTCTATTTCTGGGAGAGTTAAAACCATTTAAATCTTGGGTTTGGTCAGCATAGGGCTTACACCAAGTAACTCCTTTGTGGGACTGTTATCTTGCTTTTAACAGTCTTTATAGCTATAATAAAACAATGGCCTACCCAAGATAAATTCTCATTTTCCAATACATGCCCTTGAAATCCAGTGCGGCAAGCAACCACATTTCTTTAGTTCACTGTGATTCCATCCTAGCTTTTTTTTTTTTTTTAAGATTTTATTTATTTATTTGACACAGAGAGAGAGATCACAAGCAGGCAGAGAGAGAGAGGAGGAAGCAGGGTCCCTACCAAGCAGACAGCCCGATATGGGCCTCGATCCCAAGACTCTGAGATCATGACCTGAGCTGAACGAAGGCAGAGGCTTCAACCCACTGAGCCACCCAGGCGCCCCTCCATCCTAGATTTTTAATCAAGACTTAAGAGTGCCCAGATGATGACACAGGCATGCAAATCAGATCAATCAGTTCATAAAAAATAGTGTAACTAGGCTATCAGAAACGACTTAATATCCTCCTGTGTCCCAGGAATAATCTCTGAAACACCATTCAGGAACTGGGCAATAAAATACTCTGAATAAACACTTTTGCAAAAGGTAGACAAAATTCCCTGCAAGTCAAGAGCCAGAAAAAGAAACCAAACAATAGCTCAAGTCTGAGTCATTAGGCCATGCAGATCTGGATATTATGCCAGGGAAAATCTAAGGAGGAATCTGATGGTCTGTTTTTAGGAGAAATTCTCTCTCACTACTGGGCTATAGAAGATCATCTTCAGAAAGATGTAATATATGCCTTTTTTTTTTTTGAAGATTTATTTATTTATTTGAGAGAGAGAGAGAGAGAGAGAGAGAGAATCTCTAGCAGACTCCCCACCTGACACCACAACCCTGAGATCATGACCTGAGCTGAAATCAAGAGTCAGACACTTAATTGACCGAGCCACCCAGATGTCCTGAATTGTATTCTTAAAAGGAAATTTTAAAAGGTAAGTAGAAAACCAAGAGTTAACTCCCAGTAGAACACACACTCAAGAGAGACTATATAGTCTTTAAATATGGTAATTTCTGGGGCACCTAGCTAGCTCAGCTGGTGGAGAAGGGGTATACAGGTATACATTGCCTCCTAGCAATGACTTCTCCCAAATAGGCCAATTTATTTGATCTTGGCTTGCTATGATAGGCAAATTATTGTTCTCTTCAGAAAACAGCAGGCTGCTTGGCAGAAAATAGTTAAAATGCATTCAAGGAGTTTGCCTATCAAAAGAAACATAGAAGTGACACAGTCTTGTATTTATTTCCTATTTCTGCTGTAAGAAAAAATTACCATACTTAGTGGCTTAAAACTAAGGACATGTACTATTTTATAATTCTGGAGCTCAAAAGTCCAATCAAGATGTTGAAAGCTGTTCATTCTCTGGAAGCTCTGGAGAAAATTTGTTTTCCTACCTTTTCCTTCTTCTAGAGACCACCTGCATTCCTTGGCTCATGGAAACTTCACTTTCAAAATCAGCAGTACAACATCTCCAAATATCATTTTCACATGTCCTCTGTCTCTGACCTGCCCTTTGTCATTGTTACATTGAATCTGCTTAGATAATAGAGGATAATTAACACTCTCAAAGTCCTTAGCTTGGTAATATATTCAAAGTCGCTTTTGCCATGTAAGGCAAAATTACAGATGGATTGCATATCTAAACATAAACTATAGAAAAAATTCCAAATGTATTTTGAGGAATACATGTGAATATTTGTGTGTTGCTCTATGTGCTATAAAATGCAGATGTCACAACTGTTCTTTTTGGATTAACCACATCAGTAACACACTGTCACTTCCACAGATCCTAATGATCATAGAGGTGGGCCCTACTCAGAGATCATAGTAGTGGATCCTATTTTATAAGGGCAAGGTTACCCACAGATAATGTGGGTACAATGATGGGACATTGTACATTTCCATGAGCCAAGGAATGCAAGTGGTCTCTAGAAGCAGGAAAAGGTAGGGAAACAAATTTTCTGGGATGATGATGGATATTGGTTACCAATGGTGGGACTTGGGTAAAGCAGGTAAACAACCTAGCACCACAAATTTTAAGAAGGTGCATACTCTCAGGTCATGCTTTGCTGATTCTGCCAGTTTTGCAGAAGTGATGGTTCCAGCAGGTTACCTAGTGGTCTCCCTAGAGACAAGGTTAGACCATGGAGAGGAAAGATGGCAAAGCCTGAGACTCCAAAGAGTGCAGGGAAATATATCAGTAGGATCTGAAATTCCCCCAAACAAATGTATCATTCAGAATTTGAAGGTACTGACCAGTAAAAAAGAGACTAGAGCAATTCAGGGACTTCTGGTTACTGCTCTGACATGTAAGAGCTTGGAAGTGTCACTCCCACCTAACTAAAAATAAATAAATAAATAAGAGAACAAAGGCAATTGAATAGGGAATGATCTTTTGAGAAATGTTGCTGGAGGAAATGGACATGCATAGGAGAAAAAGAAAAAGAATTTAGACATACACTTTACCTTTTCTGCAAAAATCAAGCCAAAATAGATCACAGAAATAAAAGGGAGAAGAGAAGAAGGGTTGAATAAATGAAATACAAGGGATTTTTAGGGTGGTGAAACTATTTTGTGTGATGTTATAATAGTGAATACATGTCATTATAAATTTTATGAAAATCCTCACAATTGTATAACATGAAAAGTGAACTACCCAATTTAGTTAATCATGATGTATCAATACTGGCTCATCCATTATAGCAAAGGTACAACACTAATGTAAGATGCTTATAATAGAGAAACTGTGTGCTGGAATTGAGACAGTGAGTGGGGTGGTTATATACAGTTCACTGTATTATTTTTGCCTATATTTGCCTATATTTTTTATATTCAATCTGCATGATTGAACATATCTGTAGTTTATTGGTATTTTACTGTGGAGTAGTATTTTCTTTGTATGAATATAACAGTGTTTATTCATACAATTATTAAACAACATTTAGGTCAGTTTCGGTTTCACGTCTCATGAGATTGTTTCTAAGGAAATGTCTATTTTTTTCTATTTATAGGAATAGAATTTCTGGGTCATATGTTAATTGTACTATTTGTAACATATCAATCTGCATTTTAAAATCCTTGTAATAGTTTACATTCCAACCATCTATGTTTGAGAGTGGCAGTTGTTAGTTATTCTTACCAACTTGTGTTACTGTAAGTCTCTTACATTTTAGTAATTTCCATGTATGCTTGTATTTCACCGTAGTTTTAATTCATATTTCCCTGATAACTAATCATACTAGATGGTATCTCATCTGATTGTGCAATGCTCATATGTCTTTGTCTCCTTTTTGAATGCTCACATATTTTACATAACTTGATGGGATTTTTTTTTATTATATAGTTATAAGAAAACTTGTTTTTCTGGAGAAAAAGCATACCTTTGAGACTTCTACCACACTACTGATAAATTGCTGATAATTTACAGAAGTGAATGCTGATGAAATAGCCAAAAAATGTATGAAATACTTGCACAGAATCAAGAATAATAAAACCCAAAGTAGGTAAGATATCCTCAACTCAAAGATATATATACACATAGAGCAATGCAAGCACATGTTCGCAAGGAATATGCGCAAAAAAGAAGTCATTAACTGCAGGAGTCTTAATAAAGCTTACATTTTCACTGACACAGAATAGATCAATACATAAACTATACTATTCGTAAAATTAACACTAAAAGGAATGAAAACATTTGGACTACAGCTATATTCAGAACTAGATGAACTTTGCAAGTATAATACTGAGTGAAAGGCCAAGTTACCAAACGATATAAACCATGACTGGATTATCAAGGTAGAAAACAGTCAACCAAAGTATATTGTATAAGGATCCAAAAATAGAAGTAAAACTACGTTGGCGAGTAAAGCACTGAAATGGTCATTAAATTGTAAATGATGGTTGGAAGGAAGGGACCTGTGATTGGGACGAGACAAAAAGAACTCCTTGGCAGAGGTAAGATTTCTTTCGACCTCAGTGTAAATTATTCAGGTGCTTGTTAAGTATCTATTTGTTATACTCTTCATTCATATTTCATGCATATTATATATCACAATGAAATGATGAGTATGACAAATATTTTTTGGTAAACAAAAGTGGGCAGTGAACTGTCCTATGAAGAGTATATATATAAAGAGAATATATGATGTATGTATTTAAGTATATTTTAAGGAATATAATATAATTCAAAAGGACATTATTTCAGAATAATGAAATAAAATACATGCAAAAAAACCCTTAAGCAAAAAGAATGGTAGGCAAAATAAAGCAATAAAGCAACTATCTTCTGAATAAAATCTTTGGAGTACTTTTTAATGTAAAGAATAAAAATGACAGAAATTAAATATTCTACAAAAATGTCACGTAAGTCTATTGGGTTTTAAATCCTTTTATTTTGAAGGAAATGTGGCCCAGATATGTTTAAACCTTAAGTATATATGGTAAAAAAAAAAAAAGGTAAGGATGATCACTAAAGGGAGATTGAAAGTATATATCTGCTGAATCACTGAAAGAAATAGTGGAAGAAAGACAAACAAAACATACAGAGAAAAACAAATGTGGCAAAGTGAACACATAAAATACAAACATTTTGAGACAACGAAACTTATAAAGAATGTGTACTCTAGAGGACCGTAAGAAGTCATATTAGCCACGGTTGCCTGGGTGGCTTAGTCGGTTAAGTGTCCTGCTCAATTTTGGCTGGAACCATCATCTCAAGGTTGTGAGATCCACTCCTGCTATGGGCTCTGCTAGATGGGCATGGAGCCTGCTTAAGATTCTCTCTCTCCTTCTCCCTTGATCCCTCCCCACACTCAAAAAAAAAAAAAAAAAGGGCACCTGGGTGGCTCAGTGGGTTAAAGCCTCTGCCTTCGGCTCAGGTCATGATCTCAGGGTCCTGGGATCGAGACCCGCATCGGGCTCTCTGCTCAGCGGGGAGCCTGCTTCCTCCTCTCTCTGCCTGCCTCTCTGCCTACTTGTGATCTCTCTCTCTGTCAAATAGATAAATAAAATCTTTAAAAAAAAAAGTCATAACAGGTTAATGTAATGAGATGTCCTGGAGATGATCCTGTGACAGAAAGATGCCATTAGGTAAAAACAAATGAAACTGAATAAATTACGGACTCTAGTTAATTAAAACAATAGGCAAAAAGTCATAATAATGTTTACAGGGATAATCTTATAAATCAAAGACAGAGTGAATAATAAATTAAAACCCAATGAAAATTGTGAACTTAATAGTACAGAAAAGCTAAATGTAAATAGAAAAATATCAGGAAAATACAAAATAAAGAAAGCTAGTGTGTGCATAGATACAGATGCATGGCAGATCACAGAGACTTTAAAACAGAAAGCAACATGGGAAAACCAGATTCAGTATTTAAAGGTAAATGTTAAACACCTAGGAAGATATAAAAATTGTAAATATGTTTGTACAATACAAAAAGCTTCAAAGTATACAAAGCAGGAAATAAGTAAATTATAATAATAATTAGACAAAATATAGTTAGAGGTATAAATACTATTTCTTCAGTACTGAGAGCTCTAGAAAATGAAACAGATAAACATACAGAATTTTGAGTCATTAACTTAAAAATCATAATTTTTAGAATTTAGGATTTTGTTCCTAACCGTTTACATCTTCTCAAGCAAACAGGAAATATTCAAAAGTATCACTATTTGTAATTATATGAAAGCAGTTATAACAAAATTCAATGACTAGCCATCTTACCAAGCACAAATAAAAAAAAGTAATAGCAAAAAGCTAAATATAAAAACACCTCTAGAATTATTATTAATTAATTCTGTGAAGTTGAGTTAAAATAAGTAAAGATTCCACAGTTCCAAGAGTGGAAATTAGGAGATGAGGAGGCAAACAGCACACATGTAATAACTTAGGGAACCAATGCAGGCACTTTGGACGAGTTCAGGAGATGACTGGGGTGATGGTTACAGTATTGATGTTGAAGAAGAGTGGGTATTGCTCTTAATGGTTACACAATGAAGAAAATCTACATCTTTAACCCATGCTACACTTACCCCTTATTTCAGCTGTTCAAATGCTTTAAATTCAGGATGAGTCTGTTATCACGTCCCCCATTATCTCCCTTAAACATTTGATAAATGGTACAGTATTTGGAGAAAAAAAAAGCCTTTTCATTTTATATCACATCTATCTTTATAAAGTTACACCAGATACACAAGGAAAAATCTTGAGATAAGCTATTGTGTTGGTCACTAACCTCTGGACCACCACAATCACATTGTTCTGGTGGTTCCAAAATTCCATTGCCACAAAATGTCTTTTTTCTTTGGTAAACCACTTCTGAAACTATTTGATGCTGAAGACATTCAAATTCAGGCTGTGAAATCATATGTTTAAATTCATCCATGCTGCAACTGCTAAAAAACTTTGCACCATGGGAACGTCTAAAAATAAATTATATTCTTCAGATAAATGGAATAAAATTCAGTTTCAAACAAATCCTCTTCAATAGAATACTATGAATTCTGTACACCTCATATACAGAAGAGCCAAGAAGGAGGGGAGAATGCTTTTTTCCCCGTTAAGTTTTTTTAAATACCAGTTAGTTAATATATAGTGTATTATTAGTTTCATGTGCTTTTTTTCCTGATGCAAGTCATAAATAAAAGCAGTAAGTTCATCTGTATTGCAATTCCATATAATAGACATCTAGCATGTAGAAGTTAAAGTGACACAAGTTAGAATATATTGAAAATCTTAACACTGCTTCACACACAAAAAGCTTTCTTTAAAAATCTTAATATTTTCATTTTTATTGTCAATATACTAATTAGCATTATAATAAGTAATAGTTATAAAAAATGAAACCTATTAGGAAATTTATATAAACTGAAATAATAAAAGATGACTAATTATATTAATAAAAAACCGGGTTTATTTAGTCTTTGGTATCAAAACTGTCAATTAAAATATATCAACATTGAGTAGATAAAATCTGTAAGTCCAAGGTCACTTTTATTTTATATTTGTACATTTCTAAGTGTACTGCTTAATGTTTTGTTTAATTTTGTAGCAATCTAAATCTCAGAGAAATGATAGAACATAATTTTTTTAGCACTATAGGTTTTTTAAATAATTTATTTTATTTTTTCAGTGTTCCAAGATTCATTGTTCATGCCCCACACCCAGTGCTCCATGCAATACGTGCCCTCAGTACCCACCACCAGGCTCTCCCATCCTCCCACCCCCTCCCTTCCAACAACATAGCTTAAAGAATAAATTATGTTTCCTGAAACAGTTAAGAATGCCAAAAACAATCTTAATTAACTCTAAATATTTTGTTGTATAATTCTTACATACAAATGAATTATCCTTAACAGGCCCTTCAAAATCAGGAAATAGTGATACGTTACTAATATCTAAGCCTCAGATTCCATTCAAATTCCCCCTTCATCACCATGTTGGCACTTTCTAGCAATAGGATCCTGTTCACAAACCAACTTTTTAGTTCTCAATATCTAAGTTGCTATTTAGTCATCTACATTCGTTCTTGAATTTTATGACCTTGAAAAGTTCTACGATTATAGGTTGATTATTTGCTAAAATAAACCTTTTCCTCAATTTAGGACTTAGGATCATAAAAGGTTCTCTCATAACTACACTGAGATTATGCATCTGGGCAACATCGCTACAGAATCATTGCTGAGCCTGTTGCATATTAATGGCTCCAATTTTAATTTTGAATCATGTTTTCCAATTATACTAACTGGAGTATAATTCAGTTACTACCTTGTTATTTATGACATCCCGATTGTCCCTGATTTGGCTAGCGGGATCCACTCCAAACTGTTTTGTGTCCCTTTGACAGATCTCCATAATTCTTTGAACACTTTATATTGACATGAGATATTCCACACTCATTTTATTTTTTGGCTTCAGCCCTAGAATCAATCATTTCTCCAAGGTGCCCCAGTTTCTTTTAGTGGAGAATAGTATATTTTTTATTATTTCTTTTTATTGACATGTAGTTGACAATAATATATTAGCTTTACCTGTACAACATAGTGATTCAACATTTGTATACATTACAAGGTAATCACCATGATAACATAATTACCATCGGTCATCATACAAAGTTGTTACATGTTATTAACTATATTTCCTAATGCAGTACCTATCTCCATTACTTATTTATTTGATAACTGGAAGTTTGTACCTTTTAAGTTCTTTCTGCTATTTTTTTCATTCTCCTATTCCCTCCCTCTCTGGCAAATACCAATTTGCTTTCTGTATTTACAGTATGTTTGTTTGTTTTTAACTTTTTTTTTTAGCTTCTACACATAAGTAAAATCATGGGTATTTGTCTTTCTCTGGCTTAGTCACTCAGCATAGTACCCTCTAGGTCCATCTATGTTGCACAAATGGCAAGATCTCAGTTTTTTTATGGCTGATATATGATATATATACAGGCTACATATAAAAAAATATTTTCTTACCTATGTATCCATCAGTGGGCACTTAGGTTGCTTCCTTACCTTGGCTATTGTAAATAATACTGCAATGAACACAGGGTGCACGTATCTTTTCAAATTAGTGTTTTTATTTTCTTGAGATATACCCCAGAAGTGGAATCACAGAATCATATAGCGGTTCCATTTTTAATTTTTGAGGAACCCCCGTACTATATTCCATAGTGGCTCCCCCATTTTTCATTTCCACCAACAGTGCAAGGAGTTCCCTTTTCTCCATATCCTCACCATCACTCGTTTTTTATTATTTTTGATAACAGCTATTCTGACAAGTATGAGGTGATATTGTGGTTTGGGTTTGCATTACTCTGATTATTAATGAAGTTGAGCATATTTCATGAGTCTGTTGGCCATCTGTAGGTCTTCTTTGGAGAAACATCTATTCAGGTTCTCTGTCAATTTTTAATGGAATTATTTGTGTTCTTAGTGTTAAGTTCTTTATATATTCTGGAAATTAACCCCGATTAGGTATATCATTTGCAAATACATTCTCCCATTCAGTAGGTTTTCTTTTCATTTTATTGATGTTTTTCCTTTACTGTGCAAATGTTTTTTAAGTTTGATGCAGTCCATTTGTTTATTTTTACTTTTATTGTCCTTTACTAACCAGATAGATCCAAAAATACTGCTCAGGCCAATGTCCAAAGCTTATTCCTATGTTTTCCTCTGAAAGTTTTAGACTTCCATTCTTACATTTAACTAAATACATTTTTGCTTTATTTTTGTAGATGATATAAGAGAGTCCAGTTTCATTGTTCTGCATGTAGTTGTCCAGTCTTCCCAACATCATTTATTGAATAGTCTTTCATCACTATATTTGTTTGCCTACTTTGTTGAAGGCTAATTGATTATTTAAGTGTGAGTTTATTTCCGAACTCTGTTCTCCTGATCTCTGTGTTCATTTTTATGCTAACATTGCACTCTTGTTTTGGTTTGGTTTGGTTCGAGGGGCAAGGATTTTCTTCAAGATTTATTCATAAAGGTTTAACACTGGAAACAACTCCAAGGTCCATCAAAAAAACAGATATACAATTTGTGTTTTTTTCCCACAATAGAATACTAGCCATCAATAAAAAGGAATGAGCTTCTTATGCATATGACAACACTGTATTGAGCAAGGGAGTCAGACTTGAACATTGCCTACTGAGTATACAAATTTCTTGAACAGATGAAACTAGTCTAAGTGACAGAAATTGGTGAAGTAGTTGCCTTGGAGGGAGGGTTGAATGGAAAGATACACCAGGAACTTTGGGGGTGTTGGGAGATATTCTTACCCTGATTGGGATGGTTCTTGTGAAAATATATATGTTGTCAAAAGGCATCAAAGTGTACAGGTAAAATATGAGCATTTATTTTTATGTAAATCAAAACCCAGTAAAAAATAACCCCCAAGAAAGTGTGCCAAGCCTAATTATCAACACTGTACTGTTTTGATCATTATGGCTTTGTAGTAGAGTTTGAAACCAGGGAGTATGATACTTCCAGTTTTGTTCTCAAAATTGCTTTGCCAGTTTTGGGTCTTTTGTGGTTCCACACACATTTAGGATTATTTGTTCTAGCTCTGTGAAAAATGTCATGGGTATTTTGATAGGGAATGCACTGAATCTGTATTTGCAGTATGATAGACATTTTAACAATTTTAATTCTCTCAATCAATGAGCATGGTGTATCTTTCCATTTTTGGTGTGTTGTCTTCAATTTCTTTCATCAATGTCTCTCCTCTTGAAAGTCTAGCTAAAGGCTTATTGATTTTGTTTATCATTTCAAATAACCTGCTCTAAGTTTCTCTTATCTTTTCTAATTTTAGTATATGTTTCACTTATTTCCACTCATCTTTATTACTTAATTTCTTCTACTAAATTTAAATTGATTGATTTGCAATTGATTTCTAGTTTCATACTGTTGTGTTGGAAAAGATGCTTGATAGAATTTAAATCTTCTTAAATATCTTTATTCTTGTTTTGTAACCTAACATGATCTATTCTGTAGAATATTCCACGTGTACTTGAAAAGAATGTACACCATGCCAATTTTGGTTGGAAAGCTTCGGATATATCTATTAAATTCATCTGCTTAATGTGTCATTTATTGATTTTCTGAATGATCTACCCATTGATAGTGGGGAGATAAAGTTTCCTATCATTATTTTATTACTGTCAATTTCTCCCTTTGGGTCTGCTAATACATACTTCATGTATTTATGTGCCCCTATGTTAAAGTCTGTAGGTATTTACAAGTGTTATATCATCTTGTTTGAGATTCCTTCATAATCATGTAATGAACTTTTTTTGTCTCTTACTACAGCCTTTATTTTAAAGTCTATTTTGTCTGATAGAAATATTCCTACCCCAACTTTCTTCTTATTTCCATCTGCATGGGATATCTTTGTCTATCCTTTCACTTTCATTCTGTGTGTCTTTAGATATGACATGAGTCTATTGTAGGTAGCACATATTCTCTTGTTTTTATTTGTCCATTTAAATACCTTATGTCTTTTGATTGGAGAACTCAGTCTATTTATACATTTAAATTATTAATAGATTTGTACTTACTGACATTCTATTGATTGTTTTCTTATTGCTTTTGTAGTTCTATTTCCTTCTTCTCTTGCTGTCTTCTGTTGGGAGTTGGTGACCTACCTTAGTGTTATGCTTAAATTCCTTTCTCTTTATTTTTTATGTAAGTATTGGTATTTGTTTTGTGTTTACCATGTAATATGTAATTTCACATGCAATATGTAACTCCTATGTATACTGCAGTCTATTTTAAGTTGATGGTTGCTTAGGTTCCAGTGTGTTCCAAAAGTACTACATTTATACTTCTCCTATGTTTTCTTTCTTTTTTTTTTTTAAGATCTTATTTATTTGACAGAGAGAAGCATAGCCAGAGAGGGAACACAAGCAGGGGGAGTGAGAGAGGGAGAAGCAGGCTTCCCGCCGAGCAGGGAGCCTGATGTGGGGCTCAATTCCAGGTCTCCGGGATCATGACCTGAGCTGAAGGCAGTTGCTAATCAACTGAGCCACCCAGGCGCACCCTATGTTTTGTTTTTAATATCATATTTGACATCTAATTTTGTGTATACCAGGACATTATGGGTAGATGGTTGTCTAGTTTTGTCTTTCAACCTTTATACTAGTTACATAGGTGGTTGACCTGCTGCCTTTACTATATGTTTACCTTTACCAGTGAGATTCATTTCATCCATAATTTTCTTATTTCTAGTTATGTTCTCTTCTATTCCATTGATAGAACTCCTTTAACTGTGCAACCTGTTTGGTGTTGATGAACTCCTTGAGTTTTGCTTCTCCGAGAAACTCCCCATTTCCCCTTAAATTCTAAATGACAATCTTGATGGGTACCATTTTTTTTTAAGTATTCCTTTCATCAATTTGAATATATCATGCTACTCCCTTCTGGCCTGTACAGTTTTTGCTGAAAAACCAGCTGATAATCCTATGAGGGTTCACTTATACATAACTAGTTATTTTCCTCTTGCTGTTTTTTTCTTTTTTTTTTCATTTATTTTTTCATTGTTCCGAGATTCATTGTTTACGCCCCACACCCAGTGCTCCATGCAATACATGCCGTCAAAACCCACCACCAGACTTGCCCATTCCCCCACTCCCTCTCCTCGAAGACCCTCAGTTTGTTTCTGAGTCCAAAGTCTCTCATGTTTTGTCTTCCTCCCCAATTTACTCCACTTCCCATTTCCTTTCCTTCTCCTACAGTCCTCTATATTACCCCTTATGCCGCACATGTAAATGAAACCATATGATACTTGACTTTCTCTACTTGGCTTATTTCCCTTATCATAATCTCCTCCAATCCAGTCCATGTTGCTACAAAAGTCAGGTATTCATCCTTTCTGATGGAGGTGTAATATTCCATTGTATATATGGACCATATCGTCCTTATCCATTCATCTGTTGATGGGCACCTTGGCTCTTTCCACATGTTTGGTGATTGTGGCCATTGCTGCAATGAACATTGGGGTACATATGGTCCTTCCTTTCACTACATCTGTACCTTTGGGGTAAATACTCAGTAGTGCAATTACAGGGCCATATGGTAGCTCTATTTTTAATTTTTTTATAAGAAAAGAATTTATTCAAAGAAGAATAATTATCTGTAGCCAAGGTTCTTCAAGGACTTGTTGATATATTATTTTGTAATTTTGCCAGCCATGAAAAAAATGAACCTCTCAACAACTTTCTTTACTTAACGTGTATTGAAGATACAATCACAGGTTTAGAAGATACTTTGGATGAATTAGAGTTGTCTTTTATCTCTGTTGAAAACCATTCTTCTCGCAGGATTATATAAGATGGGAATAATTTTTATTCTTAATCTTTTATTTTTTTGGCATCCAACTTATGGTGCCCAGTGTTCTATTTTTAATTTTTAAAGGCTGCACCAACTTGCATTCCCACCAACAATGTAAGAGGGTTCTGCCTTCTCCACTCCACAGCCTCTCCAACACTTGTTTCCTGTCTTGTTAATTTTGACCATTCTGACTGGTGTAAGGTGGTATCTCAATGTGGTTTTGATTTGAATTTCCCTGATATCTAGTGATGACAAACATTTTTTCATGTGTCTGTTAGCCATTTGTATGTCTTCTATGGAGAAGTGTCTCTTCATGTCTTCTGCTTCATCAAAATAAAAAGCTTCTGCACAGCAAAGGAAACAGTCAACAAAACAAAGAGGCAACTGCCCAAGGAATGCGAGAGGATATTTGCAAATGACACTACAGACAAAGGGCTGATATTCAAAATCTATAAAGAAGTCCTCCAACTCAACAACCTAAATAAAGATCACTACATCTCTTGCTGTTTTTAAGATTCTATTGATTGGGGTGCCTGTGTGGCTCAGTTAAGCATCTGCCTTTGGCTTGGGTCATGATCCCAGAGTCCTAGGATGGAGCCTCACATCAGGCTCCCTACTCCATGGGCAGCCTGCTTCTCCCTCTGCCACTCCCCTTGCTTGTGTCCTCCCTCTCACTGTGTTTCTTCTCTCATTGTCAAATAGATAAATAAAATATTTTTAAAAAAGGTTCTCAGGGTGCCTGGTTGGCTCAGTTGGTTAAGCCACTGCTTTTGGCTCAGGTCATGATCCTGGAGACCCGCGATCCAGCACCGCATCGGGCTTCCTGCTGGGCGGGAGGCCTGCTTCTCCCTCTCTCAGTCCTTCTGCTTGTGTTCCCTCTCTCGCTGTGTTTCTCTCTCAAATAAATAAATAAAATCTTAAAAAAAAAACAACAAAGAAACATTTCCCTCAATGTTCTGAAATTCCCAGGTAAGACCTCTTTATTTCTCCTTTAAATAAAGAAAAAAAAAAAGGTTCTCTGGTGATCTTTAAATGTTGATACTTTCATTATAGTATGTCTTTGCGTCCATCTTGAGACCCTGTGCTTCCTGAACTTGGATCTCCTTCACCAGATTAGGTAAGGTTTCAAACATCGTTTTTTTAGATAGGTTTTGTGATCCATTCTCTTTCTCTTCTCCTTCTGGAGAACCTATAATATGAATGGCAGTATACCTGATGTTACCCTAGAAGTCCCTTAAAAAATAATCTCAACTTTTTAAATTATTTTTTTCTTTTTGCTTTTCCGGGTGCTTTTCATTATCCAGTCTCCCAGATTGCTTATCCAGTCTTCTGCATCATCTAATCTGCTGTTGATTACCTCTAATGTGTTGTTTTTATTTCATTATTGTATTATTCAGCTTGATTTGGTTCTTTTTTTATATTTTCTATGTCTTTGTTGAAGTTCTCACTTTGATCAGTCTTCTTATGGTTTTGGTGGCCAACTTTATGACCATTACTTTGAACTTTATCTCCATTTCGTTCTTTTTCTCAGGTTTCATCTTGTTCTTTCATTTGCAACCTCTGGTGCCTCATTTTGCTTCCTTCTCTTTCTGTGTACTAGCTAGTTATGTCTCACAGGAGTGACTTTAAGCAGAAGGTGGTCCTAACCTGGCACCAAAGCCAGGTGCCCCAGGACTGCCCGTTGTATGGGCTGTGTGCATTCTTCTGTTCTGGCTAGGCTATGACTGTACAGACTTTCTGGTGAATGGGTCTGTCTCTAGCACGCCTGTGAGGTACGGTCGCAACTGCTACATGCACACCAGTGAATAGGGCTGGCCTTTGGCCCACCTGAGAGTCCTGGCCATGACTGCTACAGGACGGTATGTGGCTGGATCCCCAGTGCGGGGCCCTTGGGAGGGGCTCTAGTGCTGGGTGATGGCACCCACTTGATATGGCAGGAAGGAGGTGTTGCATGGATGGGGCTCTTGTACTGGCGAAAGGTGCACACCAAGAGTGACAGGGTGGAGGGGCACATCTGAAAGTTGCTAAGAGATTAGATCTTAAAAAGTTCTTATCACAAGGAAAAAAAAAGACATGCTATCTTTTATGGTGCAACTGTCTACTAATTATTCCATCCCTTTGGCTCTTTCCTCTCCTTTTGGGATCCCTAAAATGTGAATATTTGTCTGCTTAATTTGTCCAGTAATCACCTTATTTATCTTCATTTTTATTATTCTCTTTTTCTTTTTTCTGCTCTGCTTATGAGTTCCACTACCCTGTTCTTGAGTTCACTGATCATTTCTTGTTCTTCATCTAGTCTGCTATTGAATCCCTCTATTGAATTTCCAGTTCTCTTATTTTCTTCTTCAGTTCTATGACTTTTTTTGGTACTTTCTTATATTTCAAAACTATTTGTTGATGTTCTCACCTTGTTCTTTCATTCTCCTCTTGAGTTTGGTGACATCTTTATGACCATTACTCCAAATTCATTAGGTAGATTACTTAAACTCTGTATCATTAAGGTCCTTTCCTAATGTTTTCCCACCTTCTTTTGCTTAGAACATATCCCTTTGTCTCTTCATTTTGTTTTATACTTTTTCCACTGCTATGTACTAAATAAGACAGCCATCTCTTCCAGTTTTGAAGGGGTGCCCTCACATAGGACATGAACCTTATCATTCAACCTTGTCCTAACTCTTGATTGTCTCAAACTCTTTTGATTGTCCAAGCAGCATATTTTAGTTTTTAGCTCCAACCGGTGAAGGATGTACCAAGACTGTTCATTGCCCCAAAGAGGAGGATCTTAGTCAGCACCTAGGTTCAGGGTAATTGGAAGACAGACCCTCAAGCAACTGATTTCTAAAGTATGAAAATGTACACATTGCTATGAGATCACAAACATACATCCTGATGGCCAACAAAGCCAGGAGAATGAGAGGTGTCCACTGTGCAGCATTTTCAAAAACTGGTGCACCAGATAATCATAAAAGTTCCTTTCCCTGAAATCCCAGAGATCTGTTGTGAAGCAGAATGAGGGCACAAAATGGCACAGACTTAATTTCTGGAGTTCACCTTAGCTGTACTCTAGAGGTGTCCCAAACCAGAAGCCTGACCCTCATGCAGAAGTTCTAGGATGAGCAAATAGGCCATTTTATAGAAAGTCTGGGGTTGTGTTTTAGTGTGTTGTCTATGCAGTACCAGAAAAGCAGTATCTGGCCAAGAACTGTCTCCATTTGTTACAGTTCTATGAGACCCAGGAATACAAACCTTTCTGGCCGCAGAGCTAGGTGATCAAGGGTTGCCTTTTGGGTAGCAGCCACAAAAAGTGGTATGTCAGACAACTTTAAAAGCTCCTCTGTGGAAGAGATTGACATTCTAGAGTACAACAGATGGAAAGAGCCAAATGAGCACCTGCTATCTTAAAAGTTGAGGTTTCCAATGAGGGTTAAAACCATTTATTCCTCAGGGAGAAACTCCTGATTTCAGTTTCCTCCCAATTGTGGGTTGGCCTGGGAGAGGTGGCAATTACAGAAAGATTTAAGATTATGTCCTAGTCTCTCCTTCCCACTCTGATATGGACTTTTTCTCATTTGCCCAATATGTAGGAGTCCTCAGCTAATTTTTATATATTTTAGAGGAAAATGTTCTATATGTAGCTGTGAATTTGTTGTGTCTGTGGGAGGACATGAGTTCAGATTCTTCCTATGTTTCCTTCTTGATCTAAAACCCCTACAATAGGGGCGCCTGGGTGGCTCAGTTGGTTAAGCGACTGCCTTCGGCTCAGGTCATGATCTTGGAGACCTGGGATCGAGTCCCACATCTGGCTCCCTACTCGGCGGGAAGCCTGTTTCTCCCTCTCTCATTCCCCCTGCTTGTGTTCCTTCTCTGGCTGTGTTTCTCTCTGTCAAATAAATAAAATCTTTAAAAAAAATAAAAATAAAAATAAATAAAACCCCTACAATAAATAATTCTTGACATCTCCTTTTCTCTCAGTCTTAAGAAACTGCTATTGTAGCAACATGGACCAGATTGGAAGAGATTATGCTAAGTGAAATAAGCCAAGTAGAGAAAGTCAAGTATCACATCGTTTTACTTACTTGTGGAGCATAAGGAGTAATATAGAGGACAGTAGGAGAAGGAAAAGAAATGGGAAGTAGGGTAATTCGAGGAGGGAAATGAAACATGAGAGACTTTGGACTCAGAAACAGAGAGTCTTCAAGGGGAGGGGTGGGGGGATGGGAGAGCCCCCTGGTGGGTACTGAGGGCACGTATTGCATGGAGCACTGGGTGTGGGGCATAAACAATGAAGCTTGGAACACTGAAAAAATAAAATAATAAAAAAAGAAACTGCTATTGATTATTGTGAAATTCATTTCCCAAATATCACTATATTATTGTATTCTCTGATATATTTTACATTTATTTTACAAGATAATTTTTATTATCCATACTGAATGAACCAGTTAAAATTATATTTCATTACATTTATTATAAAATCCCAATTCCCACATCATGAAGGCATGAACAGGCTCTTTCCTACATTCCTATATCACATTATGGACTTCTTCCCCTGACTACTTCTTTAGCCTCACTCTATGTTACTTCTTCTTCTTATGTCTAAAACATTCTTCATTATAGTCTCAGCTATTATTTTTTTTTTCAGTTTTATCCTCCCGGCAACCTCCTTATTTCAGTCTGTCAAGGTTTTTCAAGCTTGTTGTTATCCAAGATTATTTCACTTTGTTTCACTGAAAAGTTTTCAATGAGCTCTTTAATAAATAACCAGATTCATTCCTTCTCTTTCAGATTCCGACAATAATTATTTCCATAATTATTCCTAGACTACTTTATCAGAAAGGTTTTTCTCCCCATATTTTCCCTATTCATTTTCCTCGTGGCAGTTATCATTAACTGTTTAGATTTTCATTGTTCTTATGTTTACTTTTTAATTTTCTGTCCCTAATGGACTAATATATTTAGGACTTATCTATCTTGTTAATCATTTGTAAATCAAGTTAACACAATAACCAGGACACAATAGATGTTCATTAAAAATGTGGAAGTAAATGAATAAATTTTACCCACAAAGTCTTCGTCAACATCCTCCTTCCCTCTACTTATCACATAGAATATAGAACAATTAAGTACATTTTCGATAATATCAAATACTCACTTTCTTTAGTAAACATTAAATAAGTGCATCTTTATTTAATAATAAAATATTCTTAATCAGGTCATACTGAAAGAGATTATACGTTAAAAAATGCTAGAAACATTTCCCACATGAAAATATAGATTTGACAAAAATAAAACCTTACATTGCTTTGCTGTCCATTATGCATGTAGCTCCTGGGCAGTAACAAGTGAAGATGTCATTATTATATGTTAATCCCAGATTAACTCCAAGCAACTGTGTCATAATAACTGAAAATGCCTCTAAAGTTATCGTCTGTGGATACTAAAAAGAAAAATCAGAACTGTTATCTAAGTTGTTTCTTCACTTATTTTATCTTTTCAAGTAAATGTAAATACAAATCAAAAAAAAAAAAAGAACCAGAATACCAAAGTTCATTATTTGCTAAAGAAAATATGGAAAATATAAGTAAATTTTATTATCTTTGAGTAACAGCATTTTTAGTCCAAATGGCATTGAGAAATAACAATTAAGATTAATGTAGTCTCATGATTTTATGACATTACTGATATAAATCTTATTTTTTATTTTTTTATTTTGTATGTATGTATGTATGTATTTATTTATTTATTTTCTTAAAGAGACAATCAATGTAGGGTTCAATCTCATGACCCTGAGATCATGAGCTGAGCCAAAACCAAGAGCTGGACACTTAATTGACTGAGCTGCCCAGGTGCCCCTAATTTCTTTTTAAATTGAGAAGAATAAGCATTGCTTCAGTAAGTATATTACTTTTTTAAAGAACCCTCAGAAAAAAATACACAGATTCTTTTTTTTTTTTTTTTAAGATTTTATTTATTTGACAGAGAGGAACACAGCCAGAGAGGGAACACAAGCAGGGGGAGTGAGAGAGGGAGAAACAGGCTGCCCACGGAGCAGGAAGCCTGATGTGGGACTCGATCCTCGGTCCCTGGGATCATGACCTGAGCCGAAGGCAGTCGCTTAACCAACTGAGCCACCCAGGTGCCCCAAAAATACACAGATTCTTAAAGGCTGGCTTGGCAATTAGTTTTGGTTTCAGAAATAGTTTTAGGGAGAAAGATCAAATTAGCTTTTTTATAAAGGCAGAATATTAGAACATCTGGCAAGAAGCATTTCTCTTGTCTTAAAAGCTATAACTTGAGAATTAGTGATATTGGCACTCCATAGATAATGCTTTTTATGGAATGCCACAGAATAATGATACAGCAAAATACAATATAATACAGTATAATACGGGATAAACAGTATTTAGGCTTTTCTCCAAATGGCTTCTTTCACTATTAAATTCCTCTATATGTTCTAATGGCTGAATACCTCACTTCTTAAATCACTGAATAATATTTCTTTATATGTATTTATTCCAGTGTGTTTATCCATTCGCTTATTAAAAGACACCTTGCTTCCTTCCAATTTTTGGTAATTATGCATAAAGCTGTTATAAACATTCATGTACATGATTTTGTGTGGATATGTTTTCAACTCATTTGGGTGACTGCCAAGAGGACAAGTGCTGGGTCATCCTGTAAGAGTGAGAAATTGCCAAACTGTCTTCTACAGTGGCTGTACCATTTAGCACTCCCATCTTCATGAATGAGCATTTCTGTTGCTCTATATCCTCATACCATTTTGTGTTACCAGTGTTTTGCACTTCCAGAACAAAGCTGAAAAGGACTGGTAAGTTACGTTATTGCCGTGTTCCTTATCTCACTGGGAAAGCATTTAGTTTCTCACCATTGAGGTGTTAACTATAAGTTTTTCTGTATGTTCTTTCTTGTGTTCAGGAAGTCCCCCTTCTAGACCTCCTATCCTAAATTTCATCACAAATGGTGGTCGATTTATCAAACTCCTTTTCTGCATTTATTGATAGGATCAAAGAATTTTTCTACTTTAGCTTATTGATGGACTTGGTAACATTAACTGGCCTTTCAGATGATGAACCAGCCTTTATCTGAATAAATTCTGGGAATAGATATCAACAAGGAGATTTAAACTATTATAAAAAAAACTCTAGAACTGAAAAGTACAATAAGTAAACTCAAAAATTTAAGGCAGTCATTTAAAATCAGATTTGATCAGGCAGAAGAAAGAATCAGACCTGAAGACTAATCACTTGAAATCATCCAGTGAGAGAAATAAAAAGAGAAAAAGAATGAAGAATGTAAAAAGAACCTATTGACATCAAAAAGCAGACCAATGTATTCATAAAGAGAAGAAATAAAGGGACAGACAGAAAATTTATTTAAAGAAATAATGACTTCGGGGCACCTGGGTGGCTCAGTTGGTTAAGCCACTGCTTTCGGCTCAGGTCGTGATCCTGGAGACCCGAGATCGAGCCCCGTACTGGGCTTCCTGCTCAGCAGGAAGCCTGCTTCTCCCTCTCTCAGTCCCTCTGCTTGTGTTTCCTCTCTAGCTGTGTTTCTCTCTGTCAAATAAATAAATAAAATCTTTAATAAATAAATAAATAAATAATGACCACAAACTTCAGAAATCTTAGTTAACATACAAAAGCAGCTCAACAAATTCCAACCAGGATAAATCCAGAGAGACTCACAAAGATTCCCATTAACCAAAGACAAGGAGAGAATCCTGAAAGCAAGACAGAAGTGACTTGTCTCATATAAGGGAGTTCCTATAAGATTATCAGTAGATTTCTCAGGAGAAACCTTGTAGACCATAAGGGATTGGGATGAATACTTTTTAAGTGCTGAAAGGAACTGTCAACCAAAATTACTGTATCAGGCAAAGCTGTATCTCAAGATATAATAAAGATAAGAGCACTTTTTCAGAAAAATAAAAGCTGAGGTAATGAACAAAAGTTAATTACCACTTGACCTGATCTATAAGAAACGTTATATGGAGGCTGTCATGTTGAAAAGAAAGAATGCTAGACAGCAAACCTAAAGCCAAAAGAAAATTATAAAGTTCTCTAATAGGTAAATACATGGAAAAATATAGGAACATGCATTATATAATTTTGGTGGATAGATTCACATTTAAATATTCTATAGAATCAGAAGGACAAATGCCAATGAAAGAAGACCAAACAAATCCTATAATCTATGTAGTAACATAAAGTGTGGAGTAGAATTATAAAGGAGTAGTAGTTTTGTACACAACTGAAGTTAAGCTATTGACAGAAATAGAGAAAAAATAATCCCCAAATTAATATGAAATCTCAGGGGACCCTAAATAACCATGATAATTTCAAAAAAAAAAGAATAGAGTTTAAGGATATATATTTCCTGATTTTAAAATATAGTATAAAGCAAAATAATCAAAACTTGGAATGATACTGGCATAAAGACAGTCATATATGTCACTGAAATAGATTAGATGGCCTAGAAGTACACCCTTGCATATATGCTTAAATGATCTATAAAAGGGTGCCAATATGGCATGATGCAGAAAGGACAGTCTCTTCAACAAGTATACTCAATGGAGAAAATACAGCTTTTTCAATAAATGGTGATGGGAACACTGGATATGCACACACAGAAGAATAAATATTTCACCATATACAAAAATTAATTCAAAATGGCTTAAAAATCTAAATGTATGACTCAAACTATAAACTCCTAAAAGAAAACATAGAGGGGAATCTTCGTGACATTAGGTTTGACAATGGTTTCTTACATCTGATGCCAGAAGCTCAGGCAACAAGAGCAAAAATGGACCAATGGAACAACACCAAACATAAAACCTCTGTGCTCAACAAAGCAAAAAGGCAACTTCCAAAATGAGGGAAAAAATTTTCACATCATATACCTGTAGATTAAAATCTAAAATATAAAGAACTCCTACAATCCAAGAATAAAAAAATCAAATTCATATAAACCAATCTAAAAATAGCCTGAAGACTTGAAATGACATTTCTCCAGAGAGGATATATAAGGGACTAATAAGTATATGAAAAGATCCTCAATTACTAATAATCATAGAAATGCAAATCAAAACAACACTGAGATATCACCACATGCCCAAGAGAAGGGCTACCATAAAAAGAAAAAAAGCAGCCTCAGAAAATAATAGATATTGATGAGGATGTGATGACTAGAATGTGAACTGCTGGTACAATTATACAATTGCACAACCACTCTCAAAATCAGGTTGTATCATGGTTCAAAATATTAAAGATAAGATAACCATATGATCCAGCAAACCCACCTTTGCGTTTTTATTCAGAATAACTGAAATCAGTATCATAAAGATATATCTGCACTCCCACAGTCACTGCAGCATTATTTATGATAGCCAACACACTGAAAACGACTTAAGTGTCAAATGACAGAAGAATGGAAAAATAAGATGTCACCTATATACACATACAGAGAATAGTATGATATTCAGCTATAAAAATAATGAAATCCTGATATTTGCAAAGACTATACTAAGAGAAATAAGTCAAACATATGAAGACAAATATTGTTTGATCACCATTATATGTGGAATCCAAAAATATCAGACAGTAGAATGGTGGATGCCAAAGTTTGGAAAATGGGGCCACGATGGTGAAAAGGTTACAAAGCTACAAATATGCAAGATGAAGGGTTTTAGAGATCTGTTACAGAACCATGGGACATACTTAACGCTATTCTAATATGGCAAATTTCATGTTCTGTGTATTTTACACACACACACACACAAAAACTTTATATTTGAGTTTCAAAATCCAAATAAAAAATATTATATAAAAATTGGTCAAAACAGCATAATAAATACACTATATGTACTTTGGCTACTTGAAGTGGATATTAACTTTTGAAATGTGATATAATTACTGAATAGATGGGAATAAAATGCATACCAGAGCAATTCCTGCAGCAAATGTTGGATTGCATGCCATTCCATGATATGTTGCTCCTACATAATTAGGATGATCCCTAAAACTAAATAACAAAATTTTTCTTGTAAATAAATACATTTTAAATTATTAATAACTTAATGACCTTTCAAGAATTAGATTTCTCAGTTAAGAAAGCTGTTTTTTGAAACCTAAATATTACATTTCAGTCATGTTAATATTGCTCCTCAGTCCCCAAATCTGACCTTAAATACCATTGGAAACACCAACAGATGTATAAATATATTCCATATTGCTTAAGGCCTTCAGAATTGTGTTTTTATTTTTTCCATGTAATCAAATTAGTCAAGAAAAAAGAAAACTTTTGAAAGATACAATGCACATAATTATATAGCTACACCTGGGGTCAGTATATGAATACCAGAAGGTAACCATATTACTGTTTAAATGTTTTGCATTGTAGCCAGCTTTATATGCAATTACTGCATTCTGTTAACTAATTTATATTTTATTTAGTGTAAAAACAATGGTTTCAATTATTTACCACTGAGTTTAAAACCCTTGAGGCCCCATGTTTCTCCCAAGGCATTCCAAATTTTCAAGTTTATTATTCTGAGAATAATGGCCTATCAAGATTTAGTGTCTTACATTGTTATCAGATTTTTATATTTTGCATTTTTCTAACAGTATACATAGTTTTTGAGGTTTCTTGTTATTACACATTACATTACATAACACATTTGATATATAATTTTGATAGCTAACATACAACTGATGAGCCCTATATCAATGCAAAATGCACTTACATTAATAAGTATGCCATATCATGAGATCTTTGAAACAAAAATTGTTTTCTCCATGACACAAATCTTTGTAGTAGTTCCTCAGCATTCCCCTTAGTTGAAATCTTATTTTGATCTGACCAGAGCTCCAAAGAAGTTAGCTTGACAGTCACTTTAAGCTGCGAAAACATCTAAAAATAGAAGGTACACCACGTACAGGTTAAGTAGTCATAAATATTATATTACATCTCTACACGTAATGCTAATATATTCAGTTTACTCATTTTTGGAGATGGACTCTGTTGGTGGTTGAAACTAGTTGGCAGGAGTAAACTTTGTAATAAAATCACAAATGTTATTTATACAAAGAATACTATTGCATTAATAGGAATGTTTAATATTCAAACATAAGTACTTACAGTGTTGATAAGACCAAAGATATGGACAACTTTCTCAGCTGCAACTGACACTTCAGAGCCCATATAATCATACTGAAAGACAAATTTTGTTTCATTATTGAAAATTAATAAATACCACATTTTAAATGGATATAAAATGTTAAAATAAGGTGGTTGGTGCTCAATGAAAAGAAAAAAAGCAGAATTAAGATTTATCAATTGATAAGTAAGTTTTAGGCTTCAACCTAGGGAGCTTACATATTAATCAATAATATTAAAATGAGAAGGTTGTGATTATTGTCCTATTTACACATATAAAAATGAAGAGTTGGAAGGTAAGCTTCCAAGATTATAAAACTACTAAAGATAGGATCAGGACCCAAATCTCTAAGCTATTAAGCCATTTTTATCTGCTATATCTGCCACCATTTATCTTCATTGCACTAAGATAACATGACTATACAGCCTTGACAAACAATGTACCATAATAATAAAAATAAATTCAAGCAATTGTAATCATTCAGAAGAAAAAAAATCACTTACTTTATTTTAAATACTTTAATTGTATGTGATACACATTTCTTTTTTTTTTTGTACACACACTTCTAAGTTTTTGCTGAAAACATGAAAAGTGGCAGCTTGAGATCTTCAATAATCTGCAGCAGTTCTGCCAAAAACTACTTACAGAAAATAAATTGTAATGGATAGAGTTGTCTGATAGAGACAGAAGAGATGTTATCCTCCTAGGTCTCTAGAAACTATTTGTATTTTGCTATTTCTCTGTATGTAATCTTTCCCAATAAATTCTATTGTATATTTACATAGTGCAGCATGTGTGGTATGAGTGAAGGTAAATAAAGGTTTGTTTATATAGATGTATCTATATATTAAAATATGCATATATTTTCAAACATACATGGAGTTTTATATAAATTGATCCATATTAGGCCATTAAAAAGTTATCTGAAAATCAAACATTAAGTGTCACTTAGGTCACACTGTCCAACTATAATGCAATTAAGTTATGATAGACTTGATAAAAACAATTTTAACAATGTTATTTTCCCTCACATGGATTACTCCATTGTGGTTAAAGAAGATGATAATCTTATTCTAGGTAAATACACACTGAAAAAAAAAAGGTGGAGGTAACATAATTCCATATCTCAAGAACGCATCTTACTTTCAAATAGAGCGCAAGTGATAATGGGATACAATAGCAATAAATCTGAGTAAAGGGAGTATAAGTATTTTTGTCTTATTCTTGTAAAATTTTTGAAAGCTTGAAAATCTTTCCAAATAAAATACTTTAAAAGTTAAGATCAAATGAAAATGATTTCAGATGAGCAAAAGCTGAAGCAAATTCATCAACAGGCTGAATAGAATTACCGGAAACAGACTTAGAAGAAGGAAAGAAGAGCTTTGAAAATGGCAAACGCAAGGGAAAGATTAAATTTTTTTCTTTTCCTTAGTTCTTAAACAACTGAATATTTAAAAAAATAACATTTTGTCATTTATAACACATGGCAAAGTAAGATATAATAACATCACATACTGAATACTACATCTGAGACGAATGATATACTGGATGTCGACTATTTGAATTTATATAATATTTTTTAGAAATGACAGCTGGATTTGGGACCACAGGGCACCCAGAAATTACAAAAGAGTTCATGGTGCTTAGGTCCTGTATGAATTGATGAATTTGGTTTCCAAAAAAATCACATAGGACTATTTTTATAATTATTTTCATTCATTTTTTATTTGAATGTAGTTGACACAAAATGTAACATTAGTTTCAGGTATACAGCATAGTAATTCCAAAAGTATAAACATTACCCTATGCTCACTACAAGTGTGCCTACTATTTGTCAATATACAAAGCTACTATAATATCATCAACTCTGTTTCTAATGCTATGGCTGTGTCTTTTATCCCTGTAACATACTGTGTCCCCCACTCACTTTCACCTATTTTACCTAATCTCCCACTCCCTCCACTCACAGTCATCAGTTTTTTTCTCTCTTTATGTGCCCAATTCTGCTTCTTGTTTATTTTTTTTAGATTCCACATATGAATAAAATCATATGGTATTTGTTTTTTCAGTCTGACTTATATCATTTAGCATAAGAGCCTCTGGGCCCATTTATGTTGTCACAAATAGCATGACTTCATTCTATTTTATGGCTCTGTAATGAAACCACAAAGAACCCAAACAGCCAAAGCAATAATGAGAAAGAAGAACAAAGCTGGAGGCAACACAACTCCATATCTCAAGATATATTACAAAGCTGTAGTAATAAAAACAGTGTGGTATTGGCACAAAAGTAGACACATAGATCAATGGAACAGAATAGAAAGCCCAGAAATAAACCCACAATTATAGAGTCAATTAGTCTATGACAAAGAAGACAAGCGTATACATAGGAGAAAAACAATCTTTTCCATAAATGATGTTGCAAAAACTGGACAGCGACAATAAAGGAATGAAACTGGACCAATTTCTAACATATACAAAATAAACTCAAAATGGACCAAAGATGTAAACGTGAGATCTGAAACCACAAAAATCCTAGAAGAGAGCACAGGCAGTGATTTCTCTGACATCCATCATAGCAACATTTTTCTAGATATTTCTTCTAAGGCAACAGAAACAAAAGCAAAAATAAACTATTGGGGCTACATCAAAATAAAAAGCTTTTGGAAAAAAAAAAGCTTTGCATGGTGAAAGAAATCATCAACAAAATGGAAAAAACCCTAATTAACAGAAGATACCTGAAAATAAGTTAACTAAACATTCTAATGAAAAGGCAGGGACTAACTGAGTAAGGGAAAAAAATAGTTTACAAAGTCATACTTTTAATTTAAGATAGGGCTATTTTTATACTATTTTAATTTAATTTAATTTAATACTATTTTAATTTAATACTACTTATGTTTAGATAAGCTAAACATAAGAAAGAGAGGGAATACTATTCATAGGATATAAAAGCTCTGGAGTTCTTTGCTGTTTTCTCATGATGACATTGCATTGAAAATGCCTTCTGTTTTTATTTGAATGGAAGAAGGTATCCAGTTAAATAGGGAGAGGAAAGGAGGCTGTCTAGATTTAATATTAACGACCTCATGGGGGCAGCTATGGCACAGCCTAATTTCAAAACCTGTGATAAATTGGTGTTAAGACAAATAGTATTACTCCCCATGTAACAACAAAAACCTAAATCTAAATGCCCACAAAGGGCAATAGCTAGTAAAATAGATTAAATTATATTAAATATATTAATCAGACGCTATGTAAATGCTAAAATTAAATTGAAATATTTCATTAATATGTAGGAAAACATTATAAAATAACTTACAAAATAGCATATACAAAACAAAAGTATAAGAACATACATATACATGTATAAGTAAATAAATTAAATAAATAAAATCTTTTAAAAAAATGTTCCCTAACTAAATGCGTATTTCTATGAATAATTTTTCCCAATTTTTTTTTTTGACAGAGAGAAACACAGCCAGAGAGGGAACACAAACAGGGGGAGTGAGAGAGGGAGAAGCAGGCTTCCCGCGGAGCAGGGAGCCCGATGTGGGGCTCGATCCCGGGTCTCTGGGATCATGACCTGAGCTGAAGGCAGTCGCTTAACCAACTGAGCCACCCAGGAGCCCCAATTTTCCCAATTTTAAAATATAAAATTCATCAGAGAATCCAAGAGAATCCAAGAAATTATAAAACAGGAATCTCCAATTTAATAAATTAAATAGCTTATTTTAAAATGAAAACTAATTTATGTAAGAGTTTCATCGCTATTTGGGGTGGATTCAAATATATGCAGCTCATTATAATTGGCTAGATTATGATGTAGTAGAACCCTTCCATACTACAAGCTATACATTTTTGCTTGAATTCTGTATTGATTTTGAAACCAATACTATAAATAGTCCCCCAATGCCAGTGCAAAGGCAACTGATGTCTTAGACATGTGTTTTGAACAGAGTAAAATATATCTGTATTTCAGACAAGTGGAATTTTCATTATCATACTCCCTTTGAATTTAAATAGAAAACAAAGATGTTATCAATATCAATAATGCATACCAAAGCTTTATCCATAATGATTTGTATTTTCAGAATTTTCTTCACTAGCTCATGTGAATCTTTCTGCAAAACAGATGACATGAATTAAATAAAACATAAAACATTTTATTCTGATATTATTTTTCTCACATACACACATACATGCACACACACAGAGAAAGGGATAGACAGACAGATGATGATAGATAAATAGAGAGGATAGCTCGCTACAGATACATAAAAACATGGATATAGGTAATAGGAAAATAAGAGGATGGAGGCCCCTGAAAGAATAAGCAGGTGAGATTCCAATAAAAATTTTAGGAACAAATCAAAAGCTTTATCTTATATGCTTTATAATTAGAATTCCAAAAAAAGTTGTGAAATGAGAAAGAAGCCATGTTTCCTTTTTCTCAAAACCTTTGTCTTAGTCCCTCTTCCTACCTTCAGGCTAAATGAACTCCCATCATTTTCCCCCAAAATATTTGCTTTTAATTTCTCATCATTTTTATACTTTTAACTATTTTAACTCTATTACAGTTATATTGATATTAATGTACACACCCATGTAACCACTTCTGTAATTAAGATAAAGAATGTTTCCGTCACACTCTTCCAAGAGCCCACATGACTCAAGGCAATCAATCATCTGCTTTCTTTCACCATAGGTTAAAATAATCTATTCTAGAATTTCATAAAACTGGAATCACATGTTATATACTCTTATCTCTGGCATCTTTCGCTCAGCATTCATCTTTATATTGTGATTATTAATAATTCACTAGTGTTTATTGCTAAGTAGTATGGCATTTTAGAAATATATCCCAATTTGTCTATACATTTACCTATTGAATATAACTTGGATTATTTAGAAATTGCAGCTATTATAAATAAAACTATTTTACACATACATATATACATATACATGCAGAGATCTTTGTTCTTTAATATTTCTTGGAAAATTCTTAAAAATGGAATACCTGAGTCATATGGTAATTGTGAGCATCTAAACTAAGACAAAAATGCCAGGTTGCTTTCTCAAACAGTTGGGTCATTCTGCATTTTTAACCAAGGACTAAAACGAGTACCATTACTTTATATTTTGCCTGCATTTAGTATCATCAGTATTTATCATTGTATCCATTCCTGTTGGTCTGTACGGATATCTCATTGAGGTTTTAATATGCAGTTCCCTGATGATGAATGAATGATATTGAACGTATTTCCCAATAAACATTTTTTACAGGCTTGTGACTCGTTAATTTGATTTCTCTTAAGTTTTTTAGAAATTTTATGTTTCGCCTTAACATTTAAGTCTATGCTCTAATTGCATTTTTTCTGAATAAGGGTGAAAATTGATTTTATTTCATGTGAATATCCAGTCTTTTAGCACCACATACTGAATAGATCATTCTTCAGTCTTTCAAAGTTCTTATTAGTACCTCTGTAAAAAATTGATCAACCAATAATAGTAAATGGGTCTATTTCTGATCTAGTCTGATCTATGTCTACATTTGTACCAATAACACAACATGCATCTCTGTAACAGGGGTCAACAAACTATGGCCTGAGATATGGCCACCTGTTTTATAAAAAAAGGAAGGAAGGAAGGAAGGAAGGGAGGAAGGAGAAAGAAAAAGAAAGAAAAAAAAGAAAGAGAGAAAGAGAGAAAGAGAAAGAAAGAAAGAAAGAAAGAAAGAAAGAAAGAGGGAGGGAGGGAGGGAGGGAAGGAAGGAAGGAAGGAAGAAAGAAGGAAAGAAAAAGAAAGAAAGAAAGAGAGAGAGAGAGAGAGAGAGAGAGAAAGAAAGAAAGAAAGAAAGAAAGAGGGAGGGAGGGAGGGAGGGAAGGAGGGAAGGAAGGAAGAAAGAAAGAAGGAAAGAAAAAGAAAGAAAGAAAGAAAGAAAAAGAAAGAAAGAAAGAAAGAAAGAAAGAAAGAAAGAAAGAAAGAAAGAAAGGAAAGTCCATTACCTAAGAATGTTTGCTCCCCTCTCCAAGAGAAGAGATGCGATGAGACACCTATCCAGGCTCATGTGTGGAAGTGGGGATGCATACACCCTCTTCCCCTTACTCTTTTTTTTAAATTTTTTTGAATTTTTATTTATTTATTTGACAGAGAGAGACATCACAAGTAGGCAGAGAGGCAGGCAGAGAGAGAGGAGGAAGCAGGCTCCCTGCTGAGCAGAGAGCAGGATGCTGGCCTTGATCCCAGGACCCTGAGATCATGACCTGAGCCGAAGGCAGAGGCTCTAACCCACTGAGCCACCCAGGCGTCCTTTCCCCCTTACTCTTGACTAAGTTCAAGTAATCTAGTAGGGGACTCTGAGTCTCCAAGTCAGAGCTAGGAAGGGAATCATCTATGAGCATTTCATCCACTTTGGTATTTTCATGAGCAAGACGTAAACCTGCTAAGCCACTGACAGAATTGTTTGCTTCAACATCTGGTGGTATTTGACCTAATAGTGATTATTATGAAAAATACAGACTGCACACAGCTGTTCACACAGTTCTTCCATCTTCTCATTCAGTTCAAAGTTCACAATATTTGACAACTATTGTTTTGAATTTGGTTGTGATTGTGTCTGGCTACTATCTTCAATTAGGATAAGATTAGAGCCTCTTTTTCTGCTTGTGGTTTGCTTTTATTTTATATATTAGGAAGAATATTTCACATTAGGAAGAAATTTTTTTTTAGTAAAAATAATCTCAATTCTATAGTTCTGGATTGGTAGAGAATTACAGATTGGAAATGATTTTGCCTCACTATTTGTGCAACTGCCTTTCAACTTCCAGTATTGCTTTGTGGGAAAATTTCATGCCATTCTGTATTTTGATCATATATAAGAAACCAATTTTTTAAATATCAGTCTAGAAATTCATCGTAAGTAATTATTTTTTAAAAGAGTTTACTTGGGGCGCCTGGGTGGCTCAGTTGGTTGGGCGACTGCCTTCAGCTCAGGTCATGATCCCGGAGACCCGGGATTGAGTCCCACATTGGGCTTCCTACTCGGCGGGAAGCCTGCTTCTCCCTCTCTCACTCCCCTTCTTGTGTTCCCTCTCTGGCTGTGTTTCTCTCTGTCAAATAAAATCTTTAAAAAAAAATAAGAGAGTTTACTTATTTATTTTATTACTTGAGAGAGATAGTGAGTGAGTGAGCACACAAGCAGGGCCAGAGGGAGGAGGAGAAGTAGACCCCTCACTGAGCAGGAGCCCATGTGGGGTCAGTCCCAGGACCCTGGGATCATGACCTGAGCTGAAGGTAGACTCTTAACCAACTGAGCCACCCAGGGGCCCCAATCTTGAATAATTCTGAGAATTTTTCTTAAATTTTTTATGAGTTACTCAGTTCAATTTTATCTATTTGTACTGCAACTTCTATCACCCATATTGTTACTTTTTAATTTTTTTTTAAGATTTTATTTACTTGAAAGAGAGTAAGCAAGAGAGAGAATGAGCAGGGGTGAGGGGCAGAGGGAAAGGGAGAAGCAAACTCTCTGCCAAGCAGAGAGTCCTATGTAGGGGTCCATCCCAAGACCCCAAGAATACCGCGTAAGTGGAAACCCAGATGCTTAACTGACTGAGTCACCCAGGGGCTCACCCATGTTGTTATTTCAATTTCATTCCTTATCTCTCAAATTTCTGTCATTTGTCTTTGGTCTTTCTTTTTGTGTAATTTCTGGAATTTTATCCTTTGAACTTTCTGTTCAATTTTTATACTTTTATCATCATACTTTTCATTTCCAACAACTGTTACTTATCCACTGAACATTATTTTTTAAATAGCACTTCATTCTTATTTTGTGGATAAAATATTTTCTCTACCATTTTGTCTTCCTCATCCCCTGTACCCTTTGGTACCTCAAACTTGACAATTTTGATTTATTCATGTCTCTATCTTCCATACTAAATTATTTGATAATATGTTTAATGCCTCTTCGTATTAGCAACTGAGCATTTAATGGCTTATTTCAACATCTCTATGATTACATATGGAGTTCATGAGCTGTTGTCTTTACACAGAATAATTCTACCTAGGTTGTTAGTTGGAAAAACTCTACTGTTAATGTAGTTAGTTTGTTGTTGTTGTTGTTGTTGTTGCTATTGTTCTTTATTTTGGTTGGTTTGGTTCCCTTCTGAAGAGGGGTCTTCCAATATACTTCCTAGAATGTGTAAGCCTGGTTCCCACTATCTAGTGATCTGTCAGTCTATAACAGAGAATTAGTCAAGAAAGGAAATGCAGGTTTCTGTACACTTATACGACCTGCTTTCAGCCAGGTATCATCTCAGGCTCACCTTTAAAATCCCTAGGAGAACTGGATATACAATCCCAGAAACATCTGGATAGTTCTGCCATACCGCAAGTATCCCATAGCCTATCTCAATCACCAGCTATCTGCTATTCACTGTCCATTGTTATTACTCCTTTCCTGTTCTTTTTCTTTCTGTGTGTTTTTGCCATTTTAAAAATCCATTTTCATTGTTGCGGGGCTTAAGGAAGGGATGAGTAAATGCATGTGCCCAAGATGCTTTCAACAGATAAGCCCTTAACTGTATTTTGTTTGGTTTCTGTCTACTTTCCAACTTTGGTTATAATGAAGGTTTTTACCTTGTTTTTAAGGTTTTTTTTCTGTTTACTGTCAAAAATATACAACTATACCTAAAATATAAGCTTTTATTTTATTTTTTTTCTGTTCCTTTAAAAAATCTGATACAGTGGAGGTGCCTGGGTGACTCTGAGGGGTAAGCCTCTGCTTTCAGCTCAGGCCAAGATCTCAGGGTCCTGGGATTGAGTCCCACATCAGGCTCTCAACAGAGAGCCTGCTTCCCCCTTGTTCTCTGCCTGCCTCTCTGCCTATTTGTGATCTCTTGCTCTGTCAAATAAATAAATAAAATCTTTTTAAAAGATCTGATATAGTGAAGATATTAATTTTATATATCTGTGCTTGTAAAAGCACTGGTCATGTGAAACTATGCCTAACCAAATCTAAAGATACTCTCAAATTCAGGATGAAAAGCAATTATTGAGTTACTTCATGAAAGATAAAACTCACACACACACAAAAAAACCCCCACATATCAATACTCATTTATCTCCCTTCCTACAGTGATAATTCTGATTTTTTCTTATGTTCTGAAATTTTTGTCTCTATTTTTCTTCATTATTACATTTTGTTTTGTACCCAGATTTTCCATCATTACTTGCAATCACTACATTAGAAACTATTAATAGTAGTACTGATTTTTATTGATCACTTTTTTATTTCTCCACATACTAAGTAATTTCCATTTATAAACTTATTTAATCTTTGAAATAACTATATGAATTAGGTATTATTATTATTATTATTATTATTATTTTACAGATAAGAACATTTAAACACAGGAAGTTTATGTTATTTGCCCAGGTTCTTGTGGCTAAAACAGACAGACTTGGAATTCAAACCAAGGCTGAACTGGGCCAGTATATTATCTCTATGTTGTCTAATCTCTGACTTATTGCTAATTCACTGGAGGGGGATGGCTTCAAGTGCATTTATCTGTCTTTTCCAAAGTTGGCGTCCATCCCTTCAGGTTCTTCCTCTGCCACAGAAGAGTATTCATGGAATCTTTTAAAGTTTCTCAATTTTCTTTTTTTTTTTTTTTTAAAGATTTTATTTATTTGACAGAGAGAAACACAGCGAGAGAGGGAACACAAGCAGGGGGAGTGAGAGAGGGAGAAGCAGGCCTCCCGCCGAGCAGGGAGCCCGATGTGGGACTCGATCCCGGGTCTCCGGGATCATGACCTGAGCCGAAGGCAGCGGCTTAACCAACTGAGCCACCCAGGCGCCCCTAAAGTTTCTCAATTTTCTTATGTGATAGCGTTCTATTTCACAGCTGAAAACTGTTTCAATTATGTCTAATATTGTATTAAAATATGCAGAGTTGGCATAAAGTTTGGGGTCACATCTTCGTCTCATTAAAAATGAAATTTTCGTCTCTATAGATGATTATAATTTACCATTTTTTGAGTTTCTGAAAATGCAGTTTTATTAATCTGCTTTCATACTATTTACTTACTGTCAAAATAAATAAAAGCAAATTGAAGCAATAGGGAGATGGAGTTCATAAAAAATTCAATTCAGGTTTCATTCATAACTATTTTGTTTTGCTTCTCTTCAATGTGATATCCAATTTTGATGACAGTGTGTAAACAGATATTCATTTATTTAACCACTGATGATAAAATACAGAGTTATAGAAACAAGGAGGAAGTTAGGATATATAGAGAGATATATACATATCTATATCTCAAAAGGCTTTAGAAGTATGCTTACCCTTACATGTAAGCATTTATAGTCAAAGTGCAATTGTTCAAAACTGTGATTCATTCATGCAAACTGACTGATGTAAAAATATAGATATGCAAATATGACATAATTGTATAAAATATGTACATCTCAAGTTTATGCATATATATATATGAAAAACTATAAAGCAGTATACATCAAAATGATCATAATGGACTCTACAACAATATGCATTTACCTTTAGACAATAACATTACGGTCTATGCTTATTTAACTGGAAAATGCATAGCTTTAATATTTTAATAGATGCTAACTGGCATATTATTTAATTGTAAATGTAAGTGTAACATGATGTGTATTATCCTCTTAATGGCAAAATGGAAATTTCAAAGAAGCATATGTTGATATATCATTTTTTGTTTAAAAATATATATTTATAAATATACATTTATAACTAGACATATTAAAAAAAATTGGAACAAATAACCCAAAATTCCAAGCACTGTTTCTAAATGATGACCTTTGGAACAATTTCTTCCCTCTTTTCTAATTTTAGGTTTTTTTTTTAAGATTTTATTTATTCATTTGACAGAGAGAAACACAGCGAGAGAGGGAACACAAGCAAGGGGAGTGAGAGAGGGAGAAGTAGGCTTCCCGCCGAGCAGGCAGCCTGATGTGGGGCTCGATCCTGGGTCTCCAGGATCATGACCTGAGCCAAAGGCAGTCACTTAACCAACTGAGCCACCCAGGCACCCCTCTAATTTTAATTTTTTTATCAAATAATAAAGAAAATATGTATTGTCAAGGAAAACACAGACTAATAATAAGCAAATTTGGATATTATAATATCAGTAGTATGCAAATTTGGTCACAACAAAATAATGTTTATCTGCATAAGAACACTTCCAATTAGGGAAATGCGAGTACTCTGATTTTTAAATTATGCGTGATTATATCTATTATAGTTTCTAAATATTATGACTAAACATAAAAACATATTTAAAATAAATAGCTTACAACAGAAGGTTTTAGTATGGTCAATATCAGTTAAATTTTTTCCCAAATATAACACATTTCAACATGAATAAATTTACTAGAAGTAACACAAATGAAGATTTCATAAGAGGAGTTACTTACTTTTGATTTCACAAGAATCTTGTAGGACTTTTGTGCCAATTGGGGCATAAGAAAATTTTCTTTTAAGGGAGAAAAATCAGTTTTATCATTATTTATTTGATACAGCATATGCTCATACACAGTTGCAGATTCCAATGGCTCAATGCCATAACTGACATTCTCCAATTGCAAAAATCCCCTAGATATTTAAACACATAAAAAAGAAATAAAAAGATATTTAATACAGATTTCCCATTGAGAATGTAAATCACCACTAAATAACATTTTATAGAAATGTAATAGTGGTCTTTGCAGACTACCGTCTAAAACTCATCCCTTCTTACGTGGATAAACTTTCGAACTTAATTTTACCATTTTCTGTCTATTATGTCATTTAGGATTATTGTGGTTTTAGTATGACTGAGGAATGTGAATATTCCTCTTGCTAGGGGGAGTTTTCCTGCATAAATTTTATGACTGCAAGCCTGGGATGGAGACAAAGAGATACTAAAAATGATAAGAAGAGGAGGAAGAAAGAGAGTAGAGTGAGAAGAAACACAACCAAAGTCTATTTTCTTTGCCTTCACTCTATCCTTCAAGATGTTTCTAAAAATTAAGGGGTCATGCAACATTTTCAAACATGTACATCTCTGGAATATGCCATTACCTGAGTCCAGAACAGGTGCTAAGTGTCGCAGCTGATTTTGGAACTTCTGTGGCATATCCTTGATAAAAGCAATGGCCCTAAATGGGAGTATATGAAGATACATTCCTGAATTATCTTAAAGTTTTCGATTTATCGTTACTTCCCAGACATCATCAAACAGTCAGATTCAGGGGCGCCTGGGTGGCTCAGTTGTTAAGCGACTGCCTTTGGCTCAGGTCATAATCCCAGAGTCCCAGGATCAAGCCCCACATCGGGCTCCCTGCTTAGCAGGAAGCCTGCTTCTCCCTCTCTCACTCCCCCTGTCTGTGTTCCCTCTCTGGCTCTGTTTCTCTCTGTCAAAAAAAAAAAAAAAAAAAAAAAAAAACCTAAAAAAAAATTCAGATTTGGTCATTACCATAATATTATTTACCAGATATCCCATTTCCTTGTTATCTTTCCACAGTCTCTTTCTCTTAACCTTTTTTGCCTAAAAATAATAGACTCCTGTTCTTCTGCAAAACAATTCTTGCTATAATTCTAAATTTTTGAAGAATAATTTTCTTATCTGTGTTTTTTTGTCACAGTTTTTCTTGTTCTTTTTTCTAACTTGTAAACTTTTGTTCTGCTTTATTCTGTTCTATGATCTTAGTTTATTTTACAGTATTACATTTAATGACTCAAAATTTTTTTGTCAGGCTATCTAATTTTTTTATCTGAGTACAGCTGACAATTCTTGAATTTATAATTTATAACTTATAATTTATGACTCAACTCAATATAAATAACATTAATTTGACTTCAAATTCTAAGTTACCCAAAAGCATCCCGACATTTCCTCATTTTTCTCTTTTTTTTCTTCATCTTTATTTCTCACCATATTATTTAATCTATTTAATATCTCACCATCATTATTAGTTCAAGCTCTCCTCCCCATGAACTTTCACAGAATTAGTTTACCCAGGTTCTTGCCTAACATTCTCATTCAGTAAATATTCCTTTTCTTCCCTTAAAAATCTACTGCTATCTAGAGTCGATCCAATTCCTTTGTTAATCTGTGCTATAAAAATTTCAATGTCATCACATTCTCACCTATGAATTTGTTTATATGTTATTAGCTCCGAGAAATATATCTCCGTCAGGAACCATTCACTTTTTCTCAAAACTAGGCTGAACTCCCATCCCCCACCCACTAACAGTGGCAGGGCACACCCTGCCCCCCTGCCCCATGCCAAGAACAGCAGCAGCCACCCTTCCTGCACTAGTTCTAGCCGACTATGCTACAAGTCCTTCACCAAAAGGTTTAAGGTAAACCATGTCCCAAACTTCTACCCAGCACCAGAGAATAGTTCAGTCTGTGTAGCTCCTAGCCTTGTGACGGGAGAAATTAGGCCTAAGATAATTCTCAACACTCCCAACACAAAGCACAAAAAGTGACCCAGACAGGACTTCCCTCACCCAAGGGCACTAATAGAGAGATTGAGAAGTGCACTGACAGGTTAGAGAAGAAACAGAATAAGTTTTTTGTTCTTTATCCCATGGAACCTTCATCACCCAACTGCACCTACCAGGACCGAGGCCCAGGAAAGTAGCTTTCACCATGATAGGCTGCACCAGCAGAGATCCAGCAGATAATTGAGAAGAGCCAGAAGAATGAACCACAATAGGATAACATTAAAAGCCCCTGTGAACCTGACAACAAATCAACGAAAGTTACTCTAAGAAAAATGAACTAAGAAAATGAATAGAGCCTCAAGGAACTGTGGAACATTAAGAAAAAAATCTAAAATACATATCAGAATCTGACAAGAAGAACAGAAAGAATTTGGGGCTAACAAGTATTCAAAGAAATAAAGGCTAAATAAAACTCTGACCAGAAAGATGGGGAACAGGAAGCCTTGAACCCTTCATCCCTTAAAAAAAAAACTACTTCAGCAACAATTCACAGACAAATTTCCTTTTTAAGGAAATAGAAACTAATGAAAAGCACCTGCAGAATTGGAGGAATGCAAAATCAGACTCATTGAGCCAATATGGAGATCTGGCATACCCTTTCAACAAGGACACTACCCCAGACCACTGCCATATGATCACAAAAAGACCCTCTAGCTCCCAGCTTGACTCAGAACATGAGAAGGGCTTGTCCACGTCTAGTGCCCCAATTTTCCTGAAAGTGCTATCCAAAGAACTAGAACTTGTTTCACCTATTGGAGCTCTGATAGGTTTCCGCATAGACTAGCCGTCGGGCAAAAATGGAGATAGTGACTTAGGCTAATAGATACCATGTCCCCACTAAACACAGAGTGAATGGACAAAAAGATGCCAGCTCTGCTTCTCCCTGGGGAAAGAAAAAGTTGATCCATGCATGCAGTTTCCTTAGTTCACCAAAAGTGCCCAAAGGATCAGCATATCTATCTCACCAATCCTGGAGTACAGATGGGCCAAGCACAATAAAGTTGCCAGGGTAAGAATGGAGGCAGAAGCTCGTAAGGGTAGAGGCTACTAATCCTCTCTCCTGCTGGACACAGAGCATAAGAAGACACAGATGCATGTTTCCTCTTGGAGACATCAAGACTTGGTAGAGGCCCCCCAAATCATTGGCCAGGATGAATTATTAGGATCCTTTTATGCACAAGGCCAGTCAGTAAATGCTGTTCAAAGCAATTAGTTTTGTCTAATGAGCAGAGACCAAAGCAGAGTCAAATAAAATGAAGAATCTTCAAACAAAAGAAGAAGCTATCTCTAGAAACCGATCCTAATGAAGTTAAATTAAATACTTTACCTCACAGATTATTAAAAATGTTCAGAGGTCAAGAGAGCAATGCATGAGATGACAGGATACTCTATGTGGAAAACCCAAAAGACTCTACCCCAAAACTACTAGAACTCATACAACAATTCGGTAATGTGGCAGGATACAAAATCAATGTAGAGAAATCAGTTGCATTTTTATACACTAACAATAAAAAATAGAAAGGGAACAGAGAATTGATTCCATTTACTATAGCACCAAAAACCATAAGATACTTAGGAAAACCTAACCAAAGAAGTCAAGGATCTGTACTCAAGGAAGTACAGAACACTCATGAAAGAAATTGAAGAAGACACAAAAAGATGGAAGAACATTCCATGCTCATGGATTGGAAGAATAAACATTGTCAAAATGTCTATACTGCCCAGAACAATCTATACTATCAATGGCATTCTGATCAAAATTCCACCAAATTTCTTCAAAGTGTTGGAACAAACAATCCTAAAATTTATATGGAACCAAAAAAGACCCCGAATCGCTAAGGAATTGCTGAAGAAGAAAAGCAAAGCTGGGGGCATCTTGTTACCTGACTTCAGGCTTTATTACAAAGCTGTGATTACCAAGACAGCATGGTACTGGCACAAAAACAGAGAAATAGACCAATGGAACAGAGTAGAGAGTCCAGAAATGGACCCATAAATCTATGGGCAAATCATCTTCGACAAAGCAGGAAAAAATATCCAGTGGAAAAAAGAGTCTCTTCAATAAATGGTGCTGGGAAAATTGGACAGCCACGTATAGAAGAATGAAACTAGACCATTCTCTTACACCACACACAAAGGCAAACTCGAAATGGATGAAAGACCTCAACATGAGGCAGGAATCCATCAAAATCCTGGAAAAGAACATAAGCAGTAACCTCTTTGACATCGGCCACAGCAACTTCTTTCAAGACACGTATCCAAAGGCAAAGGAGACAAAAGCGAAAATGAACTTCTGCGACTTCATCAAAATAAAAAGCTTCTGTACAGCAAAGGAAACAGTCAACAAAACAAAGAGGCAACCCACAGAATGGGAGAAGATATTTGCAAATGACACTACAGTCAAAGGGCTGGTATCCATGATCTATAAAGAACTACTCAAACTCAACACCCAAAAAGAAGATGAACACATCAAAAAATGGGCAAGAAACATGAAGAGGCATTTCTCCATAGAACATATACAAACGGCTAACAGACACATGAAAAAATGTTCAGCGTCACTAGCTATCAGGGAAACTCAAATCAAAACCACACTGAGATACCACCTTACACCAGTCAGAATGGCCAAAATTAACAAGTCAGGAAACAACGAGCCTTGGAGAGGCTGCAGAAAAAGGGGAACTCTCTTACACTGGTGGTGGGAATGCAAGTTGGTGCAGCCGCTTTGGAAAACAGTGTGGAGATTCCTTAAAAAATTAAAAATAGAGCTACCCCATGACCCTGCAACTGCACTACTGGGCATTTACCCCAAAAATACAGATGTAGTGAAAAGAAGGGCCATATGCACCCCAATGTTCATTGCAGCAATGGCCACAATTGCCAAACTGTGGAAAGAGCCAAGGTGCCCATCAACAGAAGAATGGATAAAGATGTGGTACATATATACAATGGAATACTACGCCTCCATCAGAAAGGATGAATATCCAACTTTTGTAGCAACATGGACTGGATTGGAAGAGATTATGTTGAGTGAAATAAGCCAAGTACAGAAAGTCAAGTATCACATGGTTTCACTTACTTGTGGTGCATAAGGGGTAATATAGAGGACAGTAGGAGAAGGAAAGTAAAGGGGAAGTAGGGTAATTTGGAGGGAAGGGGGGTGGGGGAATGCGAGAGCCTGGTGGTGGGTACTGAGGGCACCTATTGCATGGAGCACTGGGTGTAGGGAATGTGCAATGAATCTTGGAACAGTGAAAAAAAAATTTAAGTAACAATAAAAATAAATAAATAAATAAATAAATAATTTTAAAAAGAGAGCAATGCATGAACAAAGTGAAAATTTCAAAAAAAGAAAATATTTTGTTAAAGTATGAAACAGGATAGAATTAAGATGGAGGCAGGGAAGAGTACCCGAAACTTGCCTTATCTCTTGAACATTACTAGATAAATATAAAACTATTCTGAACACCTAAGAAATCAATGTGATAACTGAAAGAACAAACTTCACATCTACAGGTAGAGAAACAGTCACATTGTGGAAAGTAGGAGCTGCAGGGTTTTGGTTTGGGGGAGAAGAGAAATGTGGGTGCTGTGAAGGGGAGGGAACCCTGATCATGGAGAGAGGAGTTAGAGAGAAAGAGAGGGAGAGAGAAAGAATGAAAGTATGCACAGAGGACTGCACAAGAAAAACTGTCCCCAAACCACTGATTGATAAAAGGAGAGGGGCTGATTACCACAAGTTTCTTAAGCATCAGAGCTCAAAGTCTGATATTTTAGAAGTCCACACCATCACTGGGTGGTCCCTGGTGAGCTTAGGGGTGCTCCAGTGGGAAGGGAGGGCAGAAGCCCAGGAACAGGCAGCATGGTCTGAGGATCCCATGGGTTGAATGGGGAAAAACAGATGCATTTGGGAATGGCAGAATGGGCTCTCCCAGGACAGAAGAATTAGTGGTGTCACTGTACTGCCTTGTTCACCAGCACAGAGACAGAGGTAGCAGCTGAGGGCGGCAAACCTGACTTTACCATAAATTCTGAACTGTTGTTTGGTCATGTGATTGGTTTTCTGGGACAAACTGGCACTGACCACAGTGTGGCAAGACCCCTAGAAGATCAGCATGTGTCCCCACCACATGGGTCCCTGAAATTTAGAATTCTGAAACTCAGCTGAGCATCTGAATTAAACACAGGAGTACTGTGCCACCTGGCAGGCAGATCGTTTGGACCCAGACAGGGTGAAGACAGGGATTTGATAGAAGCCAGGGACACAAGAAGTGTGAGTTTGTTTATCTGTGAGGATTTCTTGATGAGTGGCAGGTATGAACTACCCACTCCAGGGAGAAGAGAGTGGGGTGATATCATTCCTCCCCCAATCCCCATCAGCACTGACCCAACTCAGTGAGCGATCCAGCACCCCCTGCCCCCAGTGAAGACCAGAGCCGCTTACACTAAGCTCCACCCCCATATACCCCACAGATCTTACCTCCGCTACAGCAAGCCTGCCTGAGACTCAGTGCATCTTCCGCCAGAAGAGCACAAACTCCTTGCACACACCAAGTCCACTGTCCATAGAGCGCTGAAAAACTTCAGCACTACCAGAAAGAGGATACACTTCTCTTAATAAGCAGACCAAAACACACCTAGTTAAAGCTTGCCAAAGAGTGGAAAAGGTCCCAACACTTGTCAGAGTAGGCAAGGAGAAACTGCAGAGGATTGACCTGAGGGAAAGAGGAGTAGAAACCAATGGCAGAGTGGACATGCTGACACACCTTCTCAGCACCAGGCCCAAGACATTATAGAAACCTCTTTTTAGTGTAGCCATTACACTCAGGACCTGGGATTTAACAGGCTTTCCTAACAACCCACAAACAAAAATCAGTTACCTAGACAAAATGACAAGATGGAGAAATTCACCCCAAAAGAAAGAACGGGAAGAAATAAAGAACAAGGATTTAATCAAATTTATATGAATAAGATGCCTGAACCAGAATCTAAAACAACAATAGTGATACTAGCTGGGTCTGAGAAAAGCACAGAAGGCACTAGAGAATCCCTTACTGCAAAGATAAAAGACCTGAAAACTAGTCAGGCTGAAATAAAAAAATGCTATAACTAAGATACAAAACTGATCATATGCAATGACAACAAGAATGGATAAAGCAGAGGAACAAATAAGTGATACAGAAGATAAAATTATAGAAAATAATGAAGCTGAAAAGAGAGAAAGAAAAATACTGGAACACAAATGTAGATTAGGAAACTCAGTGATACCTTACGCATAACATTTGTATAATAGGAATCCCAGAAGAGGGGGAACTGGAGGCGGAAGGTTTATTTGAGCAAATCATAGCTGAGAACTTCCCTAGTCATGGAAAGGAAACATATCAAAATTGGAGAAGCACAGAGAATTCTCATCAGATTCAACTAATGCAGGCCCATACCAAGACTTATCATAGTCAAATTCACAAAATACACAGATAAGGAAAGAATTTTGTGAGCAACAAGGGAAAAAAGTCCTTAACCTACAGGGAAAGACTTATTAGGTTTATAGCAGATCTATCCACGGAAATGTGGCAGGCTAGAAAGAAGGGACATGATACACTTAACAGGCTGAATGGGAAAAAATATGCAGCCAAAACATTTTATCTAGCAAGGTTGTCACTCAGAATAGGAGTAGAGATAGAAGGATTCTCAGACAAACAAAAACTAAAGGAGTCCATGACCATTCAACCAGCCCTGCAAGAAATATTTACGGGGACTGATTGAGTGGGAAAAAAAGACCAAAAGCAACAGGGACTAGAAAAGAATAGAGAACATCACCAGAAACACCAAAATTACAGGTAACATAATGGCACTAATCATATCTATCAATAATCGCTCAGAATGTAAATGGACTACATGTTCCAATCAAAAGACATCGGGTATCAGAATGGATTAAAAGCAACAACAACAACAACAACAACAACAACAACAACAACAAATGACCATCTATATGCTGCCCACAAGAGACTCATATTAGACCTAAAGACACCTGCAAATTAAAAGTGAGGGAATAAAGAATCATCTATCATGTTAATGGATGTCAAAGAAAGCTGGAGTAGCCACCCTTATATCAGAAAAACTAGATTTTAAACCAAACCTGTAACAAAAAGTGAGGAAAGGCACTATATCATAATTAAGGGTTCTGTCCTTCAAGATCAAACAACTATAAATATGTATGCCCCCAACGTGGGAGCACCAAATATGTAATAATACAATAGTAGCAGGAGACTTTAACACTTCCTTACAGCAACGCAGAAAGTCAACAAAGAAACAATGGCTTTGAATGACACATTGGACCAGGCAGACTTAACAGATATACCCAGAACCTTTCATGCTAAAGCAGCAGAATACAGAGTCTGTTTGAGTACATATGGAACATTCTCCAGAAGAGATCACATACGGGGACACAAATCAGCCCTCAACAAATACAAAAAGACAGAGATCATACTATGCATAGTTTCAGACTACAGCACTATGAAACTTGAAGTTAACCACACACACACAAAAAAAAATTGGAAAGACCACAATACATGGAGATTAAAGAAGACTGAAATTAAAGAATGAGTTAACCAGGAAATATAAAGTACCAAATAGAAATTACAGAAGCTGAATATAGCTGAACTGAAAAACTCACTAGAAAATTTCAATAATAAACTAGAGTAAGTATAAGAAAAAATAACTGAACTCAAAGACAATTCAGAGGAGCAAAAAGAAAACAGACTGAAAGAGTAAAGAAAGCTTAAGGGACTTATGGAACACTATCAAGAAGAACAATATACACATAATAGGAGTCTCAGAAGGCAAAAAGAGAGAAGAAAGGAATAATGCAATATGATAAAGGAGTCAGTCCTATGGTGGTAATCATATTGAAATATATAAATGCATCAAATCAAAAAACTATATACCTTAAGTTTACATGTTATATAAGAATTACATCTTAATTAAAAAAAGAGAAAGCTTGGCCAAAATTAACAAGACAGAAAACAACAAGTGTTGGAGAGGCTGCGGAGAAAGGGGAACTGTCTTACACTGGTGGTGGGAATGTAAACTGGTGCAGCCGCTTTGGAAAACAGTGTGAAGATTCCTTAAAAAATTAAAGATAGAGCTACCCTATGACCCTGCAATTGCACTACTGGGCATTTACCCCAAAGATACAGATGTAGTGAAAAGAAGGGCCATATGCACTCCAATGTTCATCGCAGCAATGGCCACAATCGCCAAACTGTGGAAAGAGACAAGGTGCT